>CM038220.1:17905426-18046272 GCA_021442155.1 Cymbidium sinense | reverse complement strand
TTGCAAGTTTGAGGTGTGAAGATTTGGATTCGAATGGTATATATATACACACAAGTTAAATCGATAGGGTTCATAAACAGTTAGAAATAGTCTTTTCCAGATTATAAAAGATTTAATATCTTTTAATTTTTATTTGATGTAATGAAAAAACTTTTTTAAGAATTAGAGCATTTTCATCACTTACTATTTCCTTGTGTTGTTTAATTTTTCCATATGTGTGAAATGGATGTCTATGGGATCCAGCAAGCATTAATGTGAGATAGAATGCGATGGAGAAAGCATTGCATATTTGCATGTCTCCCAAATGGCTTAAGAAATCCAAACCTACGACGATATGAACATATTTTATACAGTCACAAACTTAATAGCTATAAAATAAAGAAAATATCATCGTCATATTGTTAAGAAAATATCATCTCTAAATAATTCTTCAATGATTATATATTTATATTCTTATCAAGCTATGTATCTTCCTGTAAAGAAAGTGTTATAAAGAGATTGAAAATTACATTTAACTGTTTGTTTGTTTAAATTTCGTTGCATCGTTTGCATTTTAAAGTGAAAATTTATTTTCTTTTTTACCCAGTATTGTTTGTTTTTTCTTTGTAATATACTACTGTATTTTGGACGGCTAAATTATGTTTTTTTTTTCTTACCCAAAACCGTGTTGAAATCAGCCGAGAGGGTTTTGCTATGCGTCATTATTATTATTTAATTATAAAATATTTAATTTTTAAAAACATAAAAATGAGTAGTGCTTGACTAGTTCCTCACTTGAAGTAAGAATGTTGTGACCTAATATAGTAGAAGCATTAGGTCATTTCATTAATAGTGAAAAGGGCTGTGTGTATCTCTACTATGCAATAGAAGTTAGTGCAAGAAGGTTTCTCTATCAACTTAAAGAGTGTAGAAGAGTGATTGTGGTGGTGGCTCTAATTGGAATCCTGTACAAGCTAGATTAGGATAAGCATGAACATAGGTCAATGATAGGTCAAATCATATAACTTACAATTTATATCATTGTTATCTTATATAAAATAAAATAAAATATTTTATGCATTAATGATATATGATCATGCATATAATATAAATTTACTTTGTTTGTTAATGTATCATTATTTGGGTACTTATATTTTGATGCTTTGCAAGAAATAAATTTTACAAATTTGTAGTGCTACCGATCAACTCCTGTAATTGTGCTTATAGTACTCATATATTATTGTATATACTACATATCTTAAACAGGTTGTTTAATCTATGCAGTATTTTATAACTGTGATTTAAGTTGAGAATGAATTCAAAAGAAATTTTTTAGATGTTATTTTCTATTGAATTCACCCTTTTGCCCTTCATGAGTATGTGCTCTTATCACTCGCTTTCAACTTACATGCATATGTTCATGAGTTTTTATTCCCTTAATATTTTTTCATATGCAACTTATTTTGCTACAAATTTTTATTTTTTCATTTTTTTTATTGATGAAGTTTTTTTTGGATGTTTCCTTCCATAAATTATTCAATAATATCGATTTAGAGGATGTAAAAGATCATTAAAAAAGCATATAAGCTTTATAATATCATACCTACGTCATATTTATTTTCCTTTTAGTTTTGTTAAAACCAAATTTCCTTCGTAATTACAAATGATGTTAAAATGATTTTTGTAATATGTCTTATCTTAATACTTTTTTTCCTGAGATTTATTTGAAAAGATGGTTGAATGATTGCATCATAATGTAAAATAACTATTGAATTGGGATGAGTCTTATGGTTTCACAAAATTGACTAAAGATTAAAATTATTCAAATGTTCATTCAACTAAGGAGAGAATTTTTTATGGTGTTTAAATCTAGATTAAATCTCTATGCAACTTTTATACATACATATGCATGCATACATACATACATACATACATACATACATACATACATACTTATAAAGATGTGTGCTAAGGTGATACTTAGAAATTGGAAGAAATTCTATAATTGATATCAAAGGTGAGCAAAGCAAATATATTGAATATGAAAAAAAGTGCATGGAATTATATTAAAGAGTTAAAAAGTCAGAATATCTTAAGATGATCATAAAATAATATTATCGATCAATTGAGAAATATGCATCATATATTCAAATAATTTATTTAGTATATAATTATTTAAAATATCACTTAATGTAAGGCTCATAGTTTTGTTTGTTAGAAATATAAATGTAGTTGTTGTTGAGGAAAAGAATTAAAAATCAACTTGTACTATTTTATGAAGTTTAATTATCTATATTGTATCAATAAGAGAAAGAAAGAATAGGATGATAAATGAGATAAAATAATCAGGGTATTATTTTGTTCAAATTTATGTATTTACTTTTTGATCAAGTTTATATTGAGCCTTAATAAGATCAGAGTTTTAAAATCATGTTCAAGTTTTCTATCAATTTTATAATTGAGTTTGAGTCATATTAGAGCTTTAATCAAACCTAAATAAGGGGTTATTTGAGATCAATTATTTATTTATTTTTAAGCTATTTTTTGAAAACATATTTTTTTAGAATATTTTTTTATTTTTTATTTTCAAAAATAAAAATGATCCCAAACAAGCCTAAATATTTGATGTTAACAATTTAAATACATAGCCTAATTATTATATATATTTTAATATATAGAATTTAATAAAAATTGATATATTTTATTAGTTTTAATTAAATTTTTTGATGAAGTTTAAATATTAAAATGAAAATGTTTAAATCTACATATCTATTTGTTATTCTCATATATGTATGCATATAATAACATACATAATTTTTATAGTATTCAAATTATAAAAATGATGTAATAACATAAAATTAAGTTATCAAATAAAAAAATTGTCATTATTAAATGAATTTTTTATTGCATTTTTAACAGTCTACTTGTTAAGTTAAATAATAAACCTGAATATTCACAAACATAAATGGACAAATAAGTCAATAATTAAGTTTGTTTTTTTATATGATAAACTTTTAAAATTTTATTTAAATTTATTCAATTATTCTAAACAAACGAATAAATATTATATTAAGAAATATCAAAATAATCATAGAGTATATTTATTCACTTATAGTCGTAGGATTAAATCAAGTTCAAGCTGTTGATTGAACTCTTTAACCTATCTAAGAGATATAGATTTAATGATTAAAATAAGTTTAATATGTTTATTGTTTGCTGTTTGAATTTTGGGTCTAAAGTAAACGATGGGTTTTAACTTTTTTTTGTGGCATTGGTGCAAAGTAAAATTTTAATGTAACTTATTTAGAATACATTACAAAGGTCATTTTTGTTGTATTTGAAATTCACCGATAATTCCAAATACACCTATAACGAAAGATATTATTGCGCAGTAGTCACACCGTTTTCCGCCACCCTCGCACTCACAACCTCAAGAATACTTTACATTACATTTATTTTACAAAAAAAAACCTCATATATTTATAAAGTATTCAACCAAATAATCATAAAGTAATCCAAATATACTGTATTCCTTTTATATAGTATTCCTTGCAACCAAATAGCCCTTAATGATTCTCCACTCGCCTTATAAGAAGAAGAAAATAAAAAATTTCTTACCCACAAAAGCAGAGTTTTTGGTCCCATTTATTATGAAAACCTTTATTTACTTCTGCTGTTTGTTTTGGCAGTTTTTTAAGAAGATTTTATCAATTATATTTTTGCTATTTTTTTTTTTGCTTCTATTGATCCTTCTATAATTTGTAACGACTGTCCATTTTTTTTTTTATAAAATTTAGCTTTTAGTTCTTAATTTCAAAAGGAAAAAGAAAAATCTGATTGAGTAGCTCAGGAGCAATTTTATTTATTGTTTTATATATTTATTTTGTTTTATATATGACTTGCTCAATATACATATATATTATTTTTTAAAATACTCAAAACATCTAAATATATATTGAATCATTTTTTTAAATTTCGTTGCATCGTTTGCATTTTAAAGTGAAAATAATTTAACTCTCTTCGTATATAGATCAATATATATCAATATACAAAATATTGATTATATTTATCATAAAAATAATTTAATAATAATGCACTGAATCATATTTTTATTAATTAGTAGTTGTTTTAATTTATTAGATAGTACTTACTTGTTATAGTTAAGGAGATAGATGAACAATTCAACATAATAGAGAAAAAAGCTAGCTAAGAGAAGAAAAGGATGGCAAGCAAACTCACTATTTTATTATTATTGTTCAAAAATAGCAGCCTAATATATTTGCACGCAGCCCATTGGACTTGCTGGAGTTGCTATCGGATTAATTAAGAGTGATTGGAATGCCTCCCTAAATTAAAAATTATCTTTCTTCCCTATATATCCTCTTGAGTTTATTTTGATCAGTTTTAATCAAAATTAACGTTAGGCTCATCTGTTTGGATATAGAGATTAAAATCATTACTGTTCAGAATTAAAAATAATAATTTAAATCAATCTTGTCTCCAATTGTTTTAAACGAAATCATAGATTTATCAAACTTTATTGATTTTCAAATTAAATTTCAAACTATGAAATGAACATTTATTGTGAAAAATACGAGGATTGAATTTGATCAAGTAATATTTTCATTGCATTGCTGATTCTTGGAAGAGACTTATTTTCTGAGAAGGGAAAATCTGAGAGAATAATGTAATAAAGTGATAGTTTGAGAGAATATTGCAATTAATTTGCATTTGTTGTGCTCCTAGATTCCTAAAGCCTCCCATTAATGCACGCTCAGCAGCAACCTAGACCTTGGATAGATACTCCACAGCGAAATGGCAAACCTAGAGACTTTGAGTTGTTCAGTACTGTGAGCAGTGAAAGGTGTCTCATATGCACAGTGCTGGCTGTTTACTGCGAGGAGTCCTCAGGAGGACTTAGGATTTCAGAATGAGCTGGAAAGTTAGACTTCTGGTGTTCTGCAGCAGAAGCTCGCTGCTCCCAACAAGTTTTTGGATGTTTTGTCCTGTAAGAGGAAACAATGAAGAACTCAAGCTGAGGGAGGCTTATTCTATAACCACTACGAAAAAGTGGCAGCATTTTTTTTCTTTATTTTAGATGGCAACAGGAAGAGTTATGTCTCTCTCGATTTACATTAGAGCGTTAATCTCTAATCATTTTGTAATATATTAACCAATCGTTCATATACACTTTGCCGATGTTTAATGGAATAATTTAATTTTTATATGATTAAATTAAAAATCCAGCTATTAAAACTTATAAATAAAAGGCTACCATTATAAACAAAAACTTCATTAACCTTTGAAAGTATTAAAATCATCATCCGTTGAACATGAGGAATGAGAGTTGCATAAGAAAAAAAAAAGAAGAAACTATAATCATTCACCTATTTCTCAACATGAATACTATTGTCAACATCTTCAACTAAACAATCATATGTGGTGTCATGAAAGTGTTCTTTGACATATATAACAATTATTCTACCATCAATAAGGTATATATGATGATTATTCCTTTTTAATTATGAGATGTCAAAAGAAGCTTTAATTACACATCAACATTCTTAACTTAAGCATGTGATAATTGAACTCCATAAACATCCAATTCAATCATAAAATTCATGCCTTGAGTTCAATTATTCCTGTAAAGAAAGTGTTAGATATTAAGTTACCTTCAAATATCAAAGTAGTTTTGACTAGGAATTCATATGTGAGTTGTATTTCAATTACAAAATGAGTAGTGCTTGACTAGTTTCTCACTTGAAGTAAGAATGTTGTGACCTAATATAGTAGAAGCATTAGGTCATTCCATTAATAGTGAAAAGGGCTGTGTGTATCTCTACTATGCAATAGAAGTTAGTGCAAGAAGGTTTCTCTATCAACTTAAAGAGTGTAGAAGAGTGATTGTGGTGGTGGCTCTAATTGGAATCCTTGTACAATCTAGATTAGGATAAGCATGAACATAGGTCAATGATAGGTCAAATCATATAACTTACAATTTATATCATTGTTATCTTATATAAAATAAAATAAAATATTTTATGCATTAATGATATATGATCATGCATATAATATAAATTTACTTTGTTTGTTAATGTTTCATTATTTGGGTACTTATATTTTGATGCTTTACAAGAAATAAATTTTACAAATTTGTGTAGCACCGATCAACTCTAATTGTGCTTATAGTTTCAGATTGTTGTATATACTACATACTTAAACAGGTTGTTTAATCTATGCAGTATATTTTATAACTGTGATTTAAGTTGAGAATGAATTCAAAAGAAATTTTTTAGATGTTATTTTCTATTGAATCCACCCTTTTTCCCTTCATATGCATATGTTCATGAGTTTTTATTCCCTTAATATTTTTTCATATACAACCTATTTTGCTACAAATTTTATATTATTTAGTTTTTTTTATTGATGAAGTTTTGTGGATGTTTCCTTCCATAAATTATTCAATAATTTCTATTTAGAAGATGTAAAAGATCATTAAAAAAAAGGCATAGAAGCTTTATAATATCATACCTACGTCATATTTATTTTCTTTTAGTTTTGTTAAAACCAAATTTCCTTCGTAATTACAAATGATGTTAACATGATTTTTGTAATATGTCATATTTTAATACATTTTTTTCCTGAGATTTATTTGCAAAGATGGTTGAATGATTGCATCATAATGTAAAATAACTATTGAATTGGGATGAGCCTTATGGTTTCACAAAATTGACTAAAGATTAAAATTATTCAAATGTTCATTCAACTAAGGAGAGAATTTTTTATGGTGTTTAAATCTAGATTAAATCTCTATGCAACTTTACATACATACATACATACATACATACATACATACATACATACATACATACATACTTATAAAGATGTGGGTGATAGTTAGAAATTGGAAGAAATTCTATAATTGATATCAAAGGTGAGCAAAGAAAAATATATTGAATATGAAAAAAAGTGCATGAAATTATATTAAAGAGTTAAAAAGTCAGGAATACCTTAAGACGATCATAAAATAATATTATCGATCAGAATTGAGAAATATGCATCATATATTCAAATAATTTATTTAGCATATATAATTATTTAAAATATCAGTTAATGTAAGGCTCATAAATTTTGTTTGTTAGAAATATAAATGTAGTTGTTGTTGAGGAAAAGAATTAAAACTCAACTTGTACTATTTTATGAAGTTTAATTATCTATATTGTACCAATAGAGAGAAAGAAAGAGTAGGATGATAAATGAGATAAAATAGCCTGGGTATTATTTTGTTCAAATTTATGTATTTTTTTGATCAAGTTTTAAAATCATGTTCAAGTTTTCTATCAATTTTATAATTGAGTTTGAGTCATATTAGAGCTTTAATCAAGCCTAAATAAGGGGTTGTTTGAGATCAATTATTTATTTATTTTAAAGCTATTTTTTGAAAACATAATTTTTTAAAATATATTTTATGTGTTTTTATTTTTTATTTTCAAAAATAAAAGTGATCTCAAACGGCCATAATATTTGATGTATATATATATATATATATATATATATATATATATATATATATATATATATATATATATATATATATATAGAATTTAATAAAAATGATATATTTTATTAGTTTTAATTAAATTTTTTTGATGAAGTTTAAATATTAAAATGAAAATGTTTAAATCTACATATCTATTTGTTATTCTCATATATGTATGCATATAATAACATACATAATTTTTATAGTATTCAAATTATAAAAATGATGTAATAACATAAAATTAAGTTATCAAATAAAAAATTGTCATTATTAAATGAATTTTTTATTGCATTTTAACAGTCTACTTGTTAAGTTAAATAATAAACCTGAATATTCACAAACATAAATGGACAAATAAGTCAATAATTAAGTTTGTTTTTTTATATGATAAACTTTTAAAATTTTATTTAAATGTTTGGTGTATTTAGAATACATTACAAAGATTATTTTTGGTGTATTTCAAATTCATTAATATAAAAGATTATTTTCTTGTGCTGTTTGTTTTGACAGTTTTTTAAGAAGATTTTATCAATTATATTTTTACTATTTTTTGCTTCTATTGATCCTTCTATAATTTGCAACGACTGTCCATTTTTTTTTTATTTTATAAAATTTAGCTTTTAGTTCTTAATTTCAAAAGGAAAAAGAAAAATCTGATTGAGTAGCTCAGGAGCTGTTTCGAAACAATTTTATTTATTGTTTTATATATGACTTGCTCAATATAAATATATATTATTTTTTAAAATATTCAAAACATCTAAATATATATTGAATAATTTTTAAAAAAATATTATTTATTTTTAAAAGTAAAAAATAAAAAACTTAAAAAATATTATATAAAATATAAAATATAAAATATAATTGATTCCCAACAATAATATAGGAGGTTTTATTCTGAAATTGATGGAGACACTTCTCCTCAATTACGAGACTCAATTCATAAATAAAAATAAAACAAAATTTTTTTTTATAGGTCGTCTTTAAGTTGGTTGGGTTAAAAGTTGGATTAAAAATGTGACCGTAAAAAGTAGTTGGTGCGTGTTAAAATTCTGCCGCGGGCGGTTGGCTCGTCAGCAGCTTTTAATTTTAGTGAAAGGATAATTCAATATTTCAATGCAAGCATTTAGTTGGTCACAATAGTAACCTTAAAAAAAAAGGTAAATAACCATGGAATTATCCTGCAACATCCGGTGATTGGACATACTCCGAGCATTCGACATACTACTCATGACTCTCGGCTCAATTCAAACTGAATCATGATTATTTAATTAACTAATCAAACAAATTTAAACACTTTTATAAATACTCGATTGCTAAATCAACAAACTTGAATAACTTGAAATTTGGTTCACTTATGTTCATGAATGTTATGATTTAAAGTCTTATGAGCAAGCTCGCTAAGGAGCTCATTTATGAATCGATTAAGACTTATTTGTGAACGTTATTATTTAAATTATTATTATTTTTATGCTTAATAAACTTTAATTGATACACCTCATGTATATTTCTGAACAAATTGCTCATGAATAAAGCTCGAGGCTTGATAAAGCTCATTTAATTCATTAAACAAGTTGTTCAATAATTTTGATAACCCAATTTGAACCGAGCTCGTGAACAAACATGAATCGAGCTCGAACTCAATAATGGTAAACAAGCTTTAGCTTGAACATCAATCTAAAAAGCTCGAATAGAGCTCGAGCTCGAGCTCGATAATTTTAAACAATCTCAAGCTTGAGCATGCATAGACTCGGCTCGCTCGATTCCTTTGCACACCTAATTGGTCCACTTAGTGCTGATTATTTTTATTTCTTTTTTAACATAATATATATTCACTGTTAGAACTATAGGGAAATAAATTAGTAATTAAGAAATAAATGTAACATAACTAAGTAAATAAAAATAAAATAATGAGATCGAAATGGGAGAGGAGATGACACTATCCTTATTATTTTTGTTTTTTTTTTTCCTCTCAGATACAACCCGTCACTTGCTTGCGAAGGCATACGCATTGATCGAAAAACTTTGAACTAATCTCGTCTCGTCAAAAAAAAAAGAGAATGATAAGAAATGTGAATGGGAAAGGAAGAGAATATTAGATTTTATCATCCCATTCAAGTCATATTATTTATTAATGAGATGAAGAGAAATATTAAATCACCTAATTATGATTTATAGCCATTACTAGATATTATTTTAAGTTATGAATTAATTAATTTGTATTTTATTTAATTTATATTATAAGTTATTAATATTTTATTATAATAACTTTAATAACGTTTTTATATGTTATAATAATTATATATATATATATATATATATATATATATATATATATATATATATATATATATATATATATATATATATATATATATATATATATATATATATATATATATATATATATATACATATATATATATATATATATATATATATATATATATTCTTTATTTTTCCGTAACAGTTTCCTCTCCACTTTAAAAATATATATATTTATAAATAAACTAGAGGTGAATAAAATAGGAGATCAAGAATCAAAATTTTCATTTTGGATAACTTTTATCATGCATTTGATGAAAGTATTTGATTTGAACTTTCACTTAGTATAACCAAAATCTAATAATAATAAATACTATAACCCAAGAAGTTTTGAACTAAGTATATAAATTATTGTATCATTTGGTATATAAATGATATGAGACACGCTATAACTTCTACTCAAATGTGCTTTAAAGGCCATGCTTTCATCTCAATTCATAAGTGTTTTATAATTTTAGTAAGATCTCATACCTATTACGCAACACTTATATAAGTGAGATCTCCAAGATATATTACAATTATAATATCTCATAATTTTTTTATCTTTGATCTCATTAGGAGCTATAGCTCAACTTTATTTTCATTGTAGTTTAGCACAAATATATATAATGATTATATTTATAATATTTAGAATTGTGCTTTTACTAGTCATTCAATTAGCTTCATTTTTACCATATTGAACCTTTTATTATGATGTTTTCAATCTGAAAGTTGGGTTTCCACTGCGATGACTATTTTAACCCCATCCCTTCTAGTGATCTAAATATAGAAGTCTTTGTAAGCCCTTTCGCCTATGGATCTGTAATATTTTTCTCAGAGCAAATAAAATGATAAGTAACGACATCTCTTTTATATAATTCATATAAAAAATCATGTCTTATTCTCATATGACATTTTTTATCATTGAATTTTACACTTTTTGTTATAACAGCTTGATTATCACAATTTATTAAAATAGCAGGTATATTTTTTCAATACAAGATAAACAAATTAATAAACTTTTAAGCCACTCGAATTTAGAAGTAGCAAGGTCAAGTGCTATAAATTCAACTTCTATAGTAGATCTAGATATTAATATTTATTTAGTAGACTTCTATGATATTGCACCACCACAAAATATGAAGACATAATCACTAGTGACATTTGTTTCACTAGTGCCCAACTAACATCACAATATCCTTATAGTACAATAGGAAAACCACTTTAATGAATGCAATAGTTTATTGTATCTTTTAAATATTTAAAAATTCTTTCTAATGCTTTCCAACGAGTTTCACTAGAGTTAAACCCCATTATGTTTTATATTCAAAAAAAGGTTACAAAGGATAAACTCAAACTAGCCAAGAGTACAATCACTGAGTTTTAGATATCTTCTAAATATTCCTACAACATAAGCAATATCGGTTGAGAATAATTTGTTAGATGCAAGACAATAAATTATTTGAGAATATTTTAATTGTGATACACTATCACCTAAATTATTTATAAGATGTCAGCTAAAGTTATATGGAGTGCCTACAGGACTTACATCTTGATAATTAAATTTTTTAAGAAGTTTTTGAATATAATGTGATTGAGTAACAAAAATATTATTTACATTTTTATAAATCTTTATACCTAGTATTTCATTTGCTTTACTTAAATCTTTTATATCAAATTGAGTTGATAAAAACTCTTTAATATTATTTATAATATTAAGATTTGTATCAAAAATTAAAATATCATCAACATAAAGACATAAAATAATATAATCATTATCAACAACTTTAATATAAACACATTTATCTAACTCACTAAATCAAAAATCCATATGTTAATATTACTTTTTCAAACTTTTCATGCCATTATTTAGGAGCTTGCTTTAATCCATATAAAGATTTTACTAATTTACAAACTTTATTTTCTTGATCTTTTACTATAAAATATTCAGGTTGATCCATATAAATTTCTTCCATTTTAAAACACAGTTTTTACATCCATTTGATATATGACTAAATTATATGCTGAAGATAAAGCTAAAAGCAAATGAATTATAGAAAATTCTAGCAATTGAAGAATAAATATCAAAATAGTCAACACCATTTTTTTGTGTATATCTTTTGGCTACTAATCTTGTTTTATATTTATCTAAATCCATATGATTTTAATTTCTTTTGAATATCCATTTACTTCCAATAATTTTATAATAGGTAATTCACAAAGTACTTAAGTCTTATTTGATATGATAAAATCTATTTCATTATTAATAGTTTCTTTCCAAAATTTCATAGAATTCATCATCAAAAATAGTAGGATCATTTTCTAAAATAAATATTTTAGTTAAAGAGAATAAAAATCATCACCTAAATTTTCTCTTTTCTAATTCTTTTACTTTTTCTAATATTTTTCTCATTTTTATTAGTTAAAATTGTATCATCATTATTTATTATAGAATTTTCTATTGAAGATTCTTTTTGATTAATAGATTTTGTAATCTTATTTTTCTAATAAATATATCTTAAAAAATATAGCATCTCTAGATTTCATAATTGTAATAATAGAAATATCAAATATCGGAGTTAATGATAAGAAATCTATAAGTAGGACTATTAAGAGAATATCTAATAAATACACAACCTATAGTTTTAGATCATAATTTTCTCTTTTATATTCGAATAGATATTTTAGATAAACAACCCCAAATTTTTAAATACTTCAAATTGGGTTTTCTATTTTTTCAAAATTCATAAGGTGTTTTATTAGAATTTTTATAAGCAATCCGATTTAAAATAAAATAAGCAGTTAATAAAGCTTTGCCCCATAAATTATTCGATAAATTTGATGAAATTGGCATTGCATTTACCATATTAATTAATGTTCTACTTTTTCGTTCTGCTACTCTATTAGATTGAGGAGAATATAGACGAATAACTTGATGTATAATATCATTTTCTTCACAAAATTTATCAAATAAAAGTAAAATATATTCCCCACCTCTATCCGATCTTAAAATTTTAATTTTCTTATTTAATTAATTTTCTACTTCTATTTTATATTTCTTAAATATATTAAAAACTTCATCTTTAGTTTTGATTAAATAAACATAACAAAAATTTTAAAAAATCATCAATAAAGGTAATAAAATATCTTTTATCTCCTCTAGTTAAATTATCATTTAAATCACAAACAACACTATGAATAAGATCTAATAAATCATTTTACTTAACATAAATAAATTTAAAAGATTTTTTAGTTTGTTTTGCTTGAGTGCAGATTTCATATTTCACATATTTATTTATATCATTTTTAGATATTAAATTCATATACATCATTCTTTTAATTATTTTGTAGTTTATGCGCCCTAATCTTGCATGCCAAATGTTAGAAGTAATAATTAATGAAATATAAGGATTTAAGCAAAACACTTTATTGCTAGAAAATGATAAATTTATTTTAAATAAATCATTACATAAATATCTCCCACAACAAATGATCCTTTTGGTTATAATGACCTTATTTGACTAAAAAAAGATTATAACTATGTTGAACAAGTAGTGAATCACTAATTAAATTTCTCATAATATTTGGTATACAAAGCTGAATATAATTTTAAATATTTTAATATCAATTTTAGATCAACTTCTCTTGTCCAACCACACTTTTATGCCCATTGCATGCCACTTTCTCTATCTAGAAAGAAAACTAAGATTTATCAAAACTTACATGTATAGTTGCCCTTGTATCTATCCATTAATCGGTAGAATAATATGAAAAATCAATTTCAAATGATGGACTAACATACCTCAAAGGAAGAATCATTAGCAGTGATCATATTAATTTGTGGTTGAGATCGATTTTGCTCAAAGTTTGATTTTCTTATCTTTCCGATAATAAGCTCAAGATGGTTCTCTCCGCATACCCAACATTTAATCTCATTATGCTTTTTATTTTTATTGCTAGATTTGTGTAAAATTTGTTTCTTAAACTTTTTATTAAATGGTTTAATTTTTTTTTGGTTTAAAATTACTCTTTTCCGTTAGATTGACATATATTTGAGATTCAATTTTAGTGAGAGTTTTATCTTTTTATTTTTAATTTTACTTTTATTCTATTCTAAGTGCAAGAATAAGATCGTCAAGAGACATTTTATTTCTATTATGCCTAAGTGCTCATATTAAATTGACTCCACAAAATTTTCCTATTATCGATAACTATAAATGCTCATTTATGCCATATTCTTTTAAATCATGAATAATATCTTGAATTTCATTTACATGATCTCATACGGTACGTGAATCACTCATTTTAAATTCATTGAATGATTCTACCGAATATTTTTGTAGATCCACTTCATCATTTCCATATTTTGATTCAAGTGCTTTCCAAAGCTGAAAAGAAGATGTTGATGTACAAAAACATGTCATAAAGTCGATCGAAAATAACACTAAAAATGCATCCAAGATAAAGAAAATCAATCTCTCGTGGAGTTTTTCCTTTTCCTAACTCTTCATCGAAAGAAGAGTTATTTTCCTTCAATTAGGTTCTGGAGATTATATATCAGAAATTAATCCTAAACATGTCAACCAATATATAGTTTTCGCCATCTTTTAAAGTGTGTTCCTATAAATTATTCTGGCTTAACATCATCATGACAACGTGATATTTATATAGACATATTTTTTTTAATTAGTGAAAATAATTAAAACAAAGAAAATATTTTGATCTACTCTAAGATTGTTTGAACTATAGGGAAATAAATTAGCAACTAAGAAATAAGTTTAACACAACTAAGCAAATAAAAAAAAATAATGAGATCTGTTATGTAACTTAAAATATTTTTTATTTACTTTCAATAGAAGCTCTAAACTGGTCTAGATCAAGCTCTCAAAATATCCTTGGAAACTTTGGGATATCAGTTAAATCTCTAAATAGCTCTCAAATATGAAGTGTTTAAATCGAAGGCCTAAGTTTCCAACAAGCCAAAGATCTTATTGACTTCATTTGAGCATTCAAATGTAAAATACATCATATGATCAAGGAATCATCATGAGTCCATGGAGAGGTTGATTTTATGATCAGACGCCAATTCCTCCAATCTATAAATACCTCATTCCTCTATTGGGGCTCCAAGGAAGGGAGGCCAAGTAAGAGAGAGAGAAATTTCAAAGATCCTCCAACAACCTGCAAATTCGACGGTTCAAACACGCCTGCCGCATCTTGCCATCATCGATCTTTTTCATATGTCGTCATCACCGACCACCATCATATCACATCATAACATCGCCAACAAAATCGTCTTGCAACATTGTTTACTAAGAATTTGTCCTTTCTCATATTTATGAATCGATTTGAAAAGATCTTGTACTCTAAAATATATAATGGAAAGTTTTTATCTCCCGTGATTTTTCCTCTTCGAGGTTTTCCACGTAAATGAGTTTTCTATGCTTTAAATAATTCGTGAAGGCTGACTTTTATAACTTTTACTCTAATGCCGACGCATAGCCGTCATGTGGAAATGATTCATTATTTCATCTTGATGACAACCAAGTTTCCCAACAGATCAAAACCACCATCGAGGTGGATCATTTCAAGCTTTTAGAGCGCAAGAAGAATGAAGATTCATCAAACTTTTCCTGACTGGTTTGAACCTTGCAACTCTTAATCTCAAAAGATAAGCAAACAAGAACACCAATGAAAAGGCCAAAGTTAAGGAGCAACTTACAACCACCATGATATGACCGAAAATTCCTCTCAAGCACGAATCTAGATCTGCAAGCGATCCAAAAAACTCTAGATCAAGCTCTCAAAATATCCTGAAACTTTGGGATATCGCTTAAATCTCTAAATAGCTCTCAAATATGTTTATAGTCAAATCGAGCGCCTCGACGAGTTCCAACAAGCCAAAGATCTACACTGACTTCATTTGAGCATTCAAATGTGAAATACATCATATGATCAAGGGAATCATCATGATCAGATGGAGAGAGTGGTTCTATTTTGCATCATGTGAGAATCCAATTATAAATTTCATTCCTCATAGAGGAGCAAAGAGAAATAAAAAAGAAGAGAGAGAGAGAGCTCAAAGATCCTCCAAGACAATACTGACGTACCATGCCGCTTTAGCCACCATACACCGCCACCGGCCGATCCTCGCCGCCGCCACTATCATTTGGTCATAACATCGTCCAACTTTGTGCCAACATCGCATCAACTTTGGCCAACATTGTTAAAGAAGCTGTCCTTTCATATACATAATGTGACGGGAAGATCTTGTCAAATAGATACATAGATTTTTTTATATGGTTTTTCCCTCTTTCGGTTTACGTAAAAATTAATTAGTTTAAATACCTGTATTATTAAAGTAATAACTTTATTTAAAAGAATTTTTAACGTTATATATATATATATATATACATATATATATATATATATATATATATATATATATATATATATATATATATATATATATATATATATATATAATACATATACTCAGTATCAGTTTGCATTACTAATTTTGGACTAGAATAGGTGCATCGAAGCTTTGGTCTTTGTGCGACACTTCATATTATTTTTACTGTCCGAATAAGGTAAACGTCATTTAGTTTGCATCTGGTTAAAAATTAAAATTAATTGGATTTTCTAATATAGAATTTTCAAATTTGAATGCATATCTTTCATGAACAATAAGATATGCAATGTGATGATATGTCACCTACAAGAGACCTCTAATTAATTTTTTATAAATTGTGCTAAATTTAAGTATAAAGTCATTTACATATAATTTTTTATCTATTTATATATCTAACATATAAATTTTAATATTTATATAAATAATACTCAAATCTTTAATATTATAAAAAATAATATCATTATTTTTTTAATAAAATACAACTTTTCACATATAGAAAAATGTTATATTTTCAAAAATTTTAGATATATAAATGCATAAGAATTAGGTATTACGTATGCAAATTTTTCTTGAATCTAAATTTAAATAATAATTATTAAGGATAATTTAAATTGATTTATTTATTTTAATATTTCTAAGTGCATCAAATAATAATTACTACAATGCTAAGCTAATTAAGTATTAATTTGAATTTTAATAAAGTAATTAGTCATTGATAAGTACAAACACTATTAATTAATTAGCAGAAAATAAATTTCAAGCAATCTGAACAAAACAGGGGGGATGCCATCAACACAATGAAGAAGAAGATCTGTATTTGAATAGGGAAAATGGACTGAAAGCCATTGTAAGACAATTATCTACTTAAGTCAATGCTCTAAATTTGATGAAACATGCTAAACTCTTTAAAACAAAAAAAGGAGATTTACATTTGAATCCTTAACAAATATTCTGAATAATTTTATTGCATAAAGAGAGAATTAGAAGCATTATGAAAGAACGTTAAGCATGTTATAAGTGGGGCAAGATTATTCATCCTCTATGCTGAGACTATCTGCAAAACGTTTGGGACCAGACCTGAATATAGTTCAAAGTAATGCACTAATTATAAAATTGAAGATGCAGACAACAATTTTTTTTTTTAGAGAAACCCCATTATACGAGGGTATTTTATTGCCACAAAAATAAGGTTACAAGATCCTTAAAAGGATTACACTCTAACTATCTAAAGAGCTACAATCAACCTAAGGAAAAACCCCAATCTAAATACATCCAAAATCCAAAGAAAGCATTAAAACAATTAAAAGTAAAATAGTAACTGGAACAAACAAAAAATAAGAGAACAAAAAAAAGATATGAAGAAGAAGAATGATAATAAGTGGAGGAAAACACCATAAAGTGAAAATGATTGAAATGTGATAAATAGAGCTCAATCACATCTTAAATTTGATGAGCATCAACTGAGGGATACATCACGAGCAACAAACCAATAAAATGAGATTACATCATAGCCAACAATAGAATATTCTGAACATCATTGTTGATAGCTAAATGAGCTTTATAAGAAGAAACCTAATCAAGCTCATCTCGAGATTAACACCATCCCAATAGAATATATCGACACAAAGCTGGGAAACCCTCTTATAAATGACCTTGGATGATAAGTGAAAAGCATATAGTGGTATGTAATACAAGACAACAATGAAATTTAACTAAGAAGGAAAGAATAAAAAGAGAGAATGAAGGTCATCACAATGAAAATCGACGAAAAAACTAGCATCATTTGCTAAGCAAAAAAATAAATAAATAAATAAAACACAGAATACAAAGTTAGTGTTTTTACCAAAACTCACTGACAGATGTTCCTCCTATAGCATAACTGTGAGAAGAATTAACAATACCCATAAAATATGTTGCGATGTCCTGACATATTGAAACAATTGCATTTGTAACTTTAGTAGATAGATGGTAAACATTAACAAAATCAATAACCATATGATATTTATTCATTCAAATGTGATGATATGTCACCTATAAGAGACCTCTAAAATCTAACCTGCCTTAGGAATGAAAGAAATAACACCGGCTGCATAAATAATGATTTAGCACACCACTAATTATGAAAGAGCAAAATGGAATGAATGCTACTGTAAAGAACATTGCATTTATATAAAGATTGCTGATATCACAATATGATCGCATCTCAGATTCCAGCATAAGAAAAAAGAATTTTTTTTTTTTAAAATAAGAATTGTTGCCTGCTAGAGAACCGGCTGTAGAGTAAAGTACTTTAGCTTTGCGGCCCACAATACGAGAAGAATTAATAATAAAACCAAAATTTTACGTGAAAAAATCTCAAAAGAGGGAAAAATCACGGCATAGCCTAGTAAAATCTTCCACTAATCTATTTTAGTACAAAGTTTTCGATCTGAATTACAGAGTATATGAGAAGCGATAATGAGAATCGAGAATCCAACAACTATATAATCACGCTCGAGTAATAATGCTAGTAAATGAGTAACAAATGCGTGAACGAAGCGAAGGTCATGAAGAACGATGGCGCGGTGGTCGACAATGCCCGACGACGATGGTCGGCGCTGGTCGGCGTGGCGTGATCGACGACGGGTCGATGACAATGCCGGCGAGTGGTCGTGCGGTAAAGCAGCGGCGCGAATGACGTAGTCGGTGCGGACCGACGAGTCGCAGGATAACCAAATGACGATTAATTACAGCAGGATTGATAGTGGTCGACACGGCGCGATGGTCAAGCGCAACCAGACTGTAGGACGGCGGCGACCGCATCAGTAGATGACGGCGAGGATGGTGACCAGCAGAGATGGCCGATGATGGTCCGCAGCAGTAACCGATGATGGTAGTCGGCGACGGTGACCGACGACGGTAGTCGGCGGTGGTGATCGGCGACAGTGATGACCGGCGGTGGCGGTTGACGGTGGCGGTGGCGTTGGCCGACGGGTCGACGACCGGCAACGATTATGCTTGGAGGATTTTCAAGCTTTAGAGCTCTCTTATCTCGTTAGCTTAACCCCCCTCATATGAAGAATGAGGGGCTATTTATAGATTGGAGTGACGTTTCTGTAAATACATGCAAAACCCGAACTATTCCACTCCATCGGACGGCTAAAAATGATTCATTTGATCACTTGATGTATTTTAAGTATTTGAATACTCAAATGAAGTCAGAATTATGAGATTTTGGGCTTGTTAGATCCGACTCGTCGAGATGCTCGATTTGACTATAAACACTCCATGTTTAAGAACTATTTAGGGATTTAACTGATATCCCAAAGTTTCCAATGATATTTTTAGTGCTTGATCTCGGCTAGTTTCAACTTTCTTTTGACATCAAGATTCATGCTTCGACTAGTAGTATTTTAAGTGTCATATCTGTCGCCCCCTATTTTTGGATGATATTATCGCAATCATCCAAAAATATATACACCAAATACTTGAAAATAATAAATTCTTCAATGAAATTTGCGGGTCCACTAACCATACATTATGAGAGAGCAGATCTTCATGGGAGCATAAGATTATGATCACAAGGAAGGTGTAGTATATGCATGCAGGATGCAAGGTTTTGGGGTTATGGACTCATCCGGCACCTACTGGCGATCTAAAGCGCAGCTTATGTGTGTACGTACATTCGGGTTATGGACCCATGCACTTACTGAGCTGATGGCGAGCGCTCACGGGCGAAACCACGAATAATCAATAAACGCAGGCTGGCCGCGGACGACGGTCCATGGGTTGGCACGCGGAAGAGGAACGGGCCGACGGGTTTGATCGTGGTCGCTACCGGTTGGTGGGTGGGCGAGAAATGGGCATGGTGAGGGCCTCAGTGGTTCGCGTCGCGGCCGCTGAGCGCTGGGTCCATGAGCTACGGATAGCGATCGTGGCGCCCATGAACGACGTGGCAGTGCTCGTCCGCTGCGTCCGAGCACAAACGCTGCGATGATCGATTTTCCGGGTTTCATAATTTTACCTTTTTTCTCCTATGAAGTCTAAAACCCCTGGGCCAAGGAGAAGGTACACTCTCATATCTTGAGTGTTCCTCTTCTTCTTAGGAGAAGGTCGCCGAGGATGTCTGGTATACGTCGTGGTTCTGATTTTCCCTCGAAAGAGGCGTCAACTAGGCTCGTCAGACCGACCGGGTTTGGAGGCGATTAAGGCCCTCGGTATATACATCGTGGCTCCGATTTTCCCTCGAAAGAGGCCAACCGCCTTGTCGACCGAGCCGAGGTTTGGCGATCAAGGCCTGCGTACATACGTCGGTCTCGATTTTCTCGAAGAGGAGTCAACCGGCCTCGTGGATTTGAGGTGATCAAGGCCCGCGACATACGGCCGTTTCGATTTTCCTCGAAGAGGAGTCAACCGTCCTCGGATCGACCGGTTTGAGACACCGCTTACATCGCTTCGCTTTCTCAAAGAGCATCAACCTCTCGTCGGACCGACCGGGGAGGCGATCGGGCCGCGACATATGTCGTGCTCGATTTTCCTCAAAGAGGCGTAACCGGCTCGTGACCGACCAGTTTGAGCGATCAAGGCCCGTGGTACATACTGCTTGGCTTCGATTTTCCCTCGATAGAGGCATCAACTGGCCTCGTCAGACCGACCGGGTTTGGAGGAGATGATCGGTGACGATGATGACTGATGGTAATGACCATTGATGGAGTGGCGAACCGGCGAGTATGGTTAGCGGTCAGTGGTGGCAGAACGGGCGATGGTAATGATGGTGGCATCAGCGCCGGGTAATGGGATGACCGACGATATGGTGACGGGGAGATCGGCGAAGGCCGGCAGGTAAGGCGGCGGCCGATGGTGCGAGGTGACCGGCGAGGATAGGCGGCAGGTTAATGCCAGCCGGCGGTGGTATGGCACCAGGGGTGCGGCGACGGTCCGTAGTTCCTACTTGTAGAAGTGGATTTGAAACTTCAATGGATGGTTCAACAGTTGATAATTGATGCCGCTAACTGCATGAGGATAATCGAATCCGTGCGATTTTGACCATCCAGGTTGTTTGTCAAAGTTTGATGACAACGCATAATAAGAGGTCGAATTAAATCCGCCGGTGGGGTCAGGGTTGGGAGTGTTACCGTGGCGTTAACCGTATGGAAGAGTCGAATTGAATCCGAGGATTTTGACCTATCCGAGGTTATTTCAAGCGTTACCGATGACGCAACTATGGAATTGGATCAGGTGAATATTTGACCTATCCGAGGTTGTTTGTTAGTTACGGCGACGCGTTAACTGTATGGAAGAGGTGAATTGAATCCGCTAAAGATTTTGACCTATCCGAGGTTGTTTGTCAGTGTTACCATGACATTAACTGTAGGAAGAGGTTGGAGTGAATCGGCGAGATTTATGACCTATCGAGGTTGTTTTGTCAAAGTGTTACTTCGATAGCGTTAACATGGAAGAGGTTAAATTGAATCCAGAGGATTTTGACTATATCAGGTTGTTTGTTAGTGTGATGGCGTTATATGGAAGGTTAGTATTGTTGAGGATTTTGACTATCGAGGTTGTTTGTGAGTGTTCGATGGCGTTAACATGGAAGGTCATTATCGTTGAGGATTTTTTGACCCATCAAGGTTGTTTGTCAAGTACTTGATGGCGTTAATTTAATTGAATCCACTTGGGATTTTTGACTATCAGTTGTTTGTCGGGTTAATGTTAACTTGTGTGGAAGAGGTCGAATTATCCGTTGGGGATTTTGACCTATCAAGGTTGTTTGTCGAGTGTTACAGATGGCGTTAACAATATGGAGTTAGTGCGATTTTTGACTATCAGTTGTTTGTCGAGTCTTTGCTGATGGCGTTAATGAAGAGGTTGGCCGAGGATTTTGACTATCAGGGTTGTTTGTCGGTACGATGAGGTTAGCTTGGAAATCGAATTGAATCGTTGTGGATTTTGACTATCGAGGTTGTTTTTATTACTGATGAGTTAACATGGAAAGTCTTGAATTTGTCCCTTTTTACCTATCTCAAAGTATTTTGACTTCTTTTGATCAGTCTTCAGGGTTTGTCTTTCTTTGCTAATTGTAACACAGGTGTCAAATCAAAACATCGTTTATGGTTTTAAAGTTGCTCTTAACCTTTTTTTTCCATGAGTATATTGAAAATCATAATTTTATACTCTCTCTTATGTTGAAATATTCTCAAACTTTGACTTGTTTCTTGGGAATAAATTAGATGCATATTAACATGGGCGGTCTTGAGATTAAGAGTTGCCAGTTTGACAAAATTTGAAGGCAGTTTGATGAATCTTCATTTTGCAGCTTGAAATGCACTCCCGATGGTGGTTTGATCTTGTTGGGAAACTTGGTGTACAAGATGAAATAATGGGAATAGTTTCCCCATGACGTGCATTTGTGCTAGAGATCAATTCGGTAGAGTAAAAGTTTATTCCTTAACTTTCTTCGAGTCGATAATAGAGATATTTGAATTAATTAAAACTCAGAATTTTATGTGAAAAAACTCAAAAGAGAGGAAAAAACTTCAGCTGGCAGTAAAATCTTCATCTATATATCATTTTAGTACAAAGTTTTCCAATCTGGGATTATATTGTATATGAGAATGGTGACAATGAGAATCAGAATGGAACGCGTATATAGTCACGTTTTTTATGTACAAGATGATGGTGAAACACGAATCGGTGGCGCAGAAGGTCGTCGTGATGGTGACGGTGAAATTGAGTGGCGATGGCATGATGCGATGGTCGGCGGCGGTATCGACGAACGGTGGTAGCGGCAAACGCAATTGGCTGCTATGGTCAGCAGCGGTAACCTGGTGATGAGATAATAGCAACGATGATTGATGTGATGGTGGTGGCAAAGCGGTTAGCGATGGTGTTGGCAGCAATGGCAACATCAGTAGTCAGCGAGATGTCAGCGAGATGGTGGCCGGAGATGGCGGATAATGGCGGCGTGCCGGTGGCGGTAGCCGCAGCGATGTCAGCAGTGGTAATTAGCGGCAGTGATAGGCGGTGGCGGTAACAGTGGCGGTGCGTGGTTGGCGGCCGAGTGGTCGGTGACCATCGAGTGGTGGAACGATTATACTTGGAGGATTTTCAAGCTTTAGAGCTCTCTCCTCTCTTTAGGTTGGTCTCCCTGATATGAAGAATGAGGAGCTATTTATAGATTGGAGGAGTGACGTTTCTATAAATACATGCAAAACCTGAACCACTCCACTTCATCGCATGACTAAAAATGATTCTTTTGATCACTTGATGTATTTTAAGTATTTGAATGCTCAAATGAAGTCAGAATTTTGAGATCTTGGGCTTGTTAGATCATTTCGAAATGCTCGATTTTCTATAAACACTCCATGTTTAAGAGCTATTTAGGGATTTAAGCGATATCCCAAAGTTTGAATGATATTTTAAGTGCTTGATCTGTAGTTTCAACTTAGGATCAACTTGCTTTTGACATCCGTATACTTTGGTAGTATTTTTAAGTGCCATATCAAGAATCAAAGGAGGCTACATGCTTCATGTAGTTGAGTTGATAATCCATAGAAGTACTTTATCACATGAGTAGATAATCATGGTAAAGGTCTGGCAAGTCCTTGGACAATGAAGAAACTAAATGGCCTATATACTAAGTATGATACTACATTAATTTCAAGGTAAAACAAGTAGTAGCTTTAACAGCAAATGGTTATTAATGTAATGACCACATTCTTTAACAACAAATAGTTTGTTTGCATTAAATATTAGGAATTTATGATTAGAAAGACAAAAATGTATGCATTACAATCAAGATTTTATGTTGAAATCATAAAGCACTATGTAACCATAGATAGGCTTCAAACACTTTAAGAAAGAGCCAACTCAAAACATTGAAAACTTCCAACAAATGCCTAAACAAGTGCCTAGGATTGAGGAGATTTGTACTCATCATAGCTTGAAAAAAGCATAAAAATATCAGCATGAAATGGCATTTGCCAAATTCCTTCCATGTGCGTCAAATTAAATCACATGCTCCCTGTAAAACTGAAAAATAGTTTATCTTCAATTTTATTTTATTTTTAAATCCCAAAACATGTCTCCTAATAATGACATTTCAATTACATGGGTTAAAGAATTGGAATCACCTACCTCTAAAAAAAATGAATAGTAGCTTACCTTGCTTTGGAGCATAGTAGGAGAGTCTCCTTCCACAAACAAGTCAATAAAAGCAATCAACAAGGATTTTACAGCAGCAACTAGTAGATAAATCAATTAATTCATCACGTGAGAGAAGAATCATGGCCTACAAGAGTAACACGGTTAAAAACAATAACAAAAGATCAAATATTTATGCCAAAAATAGTTCATGACACACTCTTGAAAAAGAGAAGTTTCATTCATTTGTCACAATTTTGAAGTGAAGGAGGAAAAGATAGAGCTGCATCTAGTCTATGAACCAATTGATAATGGATGGTGGACCCTGCATTAATTGGTTGCAAAGTGAGAAGTCTGAAATGAGATTAGGACTTCTGCAAGTGCAAAATAAAGATGTTCTTCAATGATTTAAAAGGTTAGCTTTTGTTTTTCAGTCAATTAATGGCCAGTACCAATTGAAAATGGGCTAAACTACACCGATACTCGATAAATGAATAACCAAGGTAACCAAGGAAACAGAACCCTTATCAAACCAATTCTTAGCTAAACCAAATTGAATCGACAGTAATCTATCATTTTGTCTTTTCAGTACTATCCAAATTATGCACAACCTAGTGCTCACATAAACTATAAAAATATGAATATCATGCAACAGTAAAAGTTTTTTGACACAATTAGTTTGAAGAAAGACAAAAAAAATGAGACGAGCATCATCCACTCGTCCACATTTCATGTACATGTCTATCAAAGAAGTTGAAATGTATGCATCACAATCCAAGCCCATTCTCTTTGCATGATTATGAATATTTGCACCTTCCTCTAATGCTAGGAGGGTAGAACAGGCCGTCGGAACAAATGTAAAAGTGTAATTGTTTGGTTTTATGCCAGAATCAATCAAATGGTAATATAGATCTATTTCTTGATCAAAGGGTCCCTTCCAAGCATAAGCCCTGATCATTGCATTACATAGAAAAATGCTTGGCTTAGGAATTTCATCAAAAATGAAGTGAGCTACCTCAATTTTATTGCATGATAAGTACATTAAAGATAGTTTCTTGAGAAGAGCAGAATGATGGACATGGGCTTTGCTCCAAAGAATGTGTTGGTGTATTTTCTTGCTCTCTTCTAGCAGTTTCAACTGAGTGTAGTCCTCTACAATTTGGAAATAGATGTCAGCAGAGAGACCGGAGTTTGAAATGAGTGCATGATGATAGACCTGTTTCGCACATATCTCATTCGTTCCCTGACCGAATTGGATGAAATAGGCATCGTTAGAAAGATAAAGAATTTCTCTATAACTTTCATGTTGATTACTTTTGAAAATTACCTACAGATTCACTTCAGTTTCGCAAACACCATATGAAAAAAAAAATCTGAAATTCAGAAAAATACTGAGGTTTTTTGCACATATCTCACTCGTTTCTTATCCGAATTAGATGAAATAAGCATCATTGGAAAGCTAACAAACTTCTATACAATTTTCATGTAGAAAACTTATGATAATTACCAATGGCTTCGCTACAGTTCTCACAAACACCGTATGAAAAAAATCTGAAATTCAGAAAAAGTATGCCCTGCACCGGTTTTCCGCATATATCTAACTCGTTTCTTATCCGAATTGGATGAAATAGGCATCGTTGGAAAGCTAATGAACATCTCTATAACTTTCATGTTGATCACTTTTGGAAATTATGATATGAACACATATCCCCAAGCCATCAACAGAGACCCAAGAATAAGAAAAAGGCCAAATTGGTTAAAAGACTTCATCACCAACTAATCAGAAGAAGATCCAGAAGTAACAGAGAATAATTCAATAGGTAAATAAATAAAATAACTAGCTTTTACAGAGGATTTCCAGACTACATAAAAGAAAATATCACAAAGACAGAGACTGTCCCAACAGAGCTGATTACAAGAAGAATCAAGAAGTATAAACATATAACAAGCTAGCCCAAATAGACAAAATGTAAGATTAATAAGCCGGAGATCAAGAAAGCTAACTGCCAGCACAGCATCCAAAACAGAAGACTAATAGCATGAAGATCAAGAAGTCTAACTAACTAAACGACAGAGGCAAGACAATGTAAA
The DNA here is from genome assembly GCA_021442155.1 of Cymbidium sinense. Classification (NCBI taxonomy): domain Eukaryota; kingdom Viridiplantae; phylum Streptophyta; class Magnoliopsida; order Asparagales; family Orchidaceae; genus Cymbidium; species Cymbidium sinense. The sequence goes on along the minus strand of CM038220.1, from coordinate 18,019,825 downwards.
TCTTAGTAAATCGCCATGAGACAACTAATACTATAAATAGATCGAGAGGAATGAAAAAGGTTGAAGAATTTATCTCAAGACTCCTCTGTTCTCTCTTCTCCAGTCATCTCCCTCTTCTCCTGGTCTCTCTCTCTCAGTAGCTCAATTCCCACGTGGAAACCGGGAAAATACTAAAGACACGCAATCTCCCGGATCTCCTCCAGCTCCTATCTCAAGCTAGTTCCGGCATCCTCAGGCCCTTTCTACGGTGGATCTTCCTTGGATCGACCATCGCCGGTAAGGATCTCCTCTTCCTCCTCCGATCTTCCCCTCAGAAACCCTAGCAGGCAGAAGAAAAGAAAAAAGAAATGAATTAGGGTTTAGTCTCGATCACTGACCGCGCCAATCTTGACACTGCTTTTCCACTCAAACCCATCCGACGATCCACGATCAAAAGACGAGCCGCCGCATAACACCATCTGTAATCCACTCAAATCTAGAAAGAAAGGCAACCGTGTGATCAAGAAACAGATCTAAGGGCAGAAGATAACACGGGGTAATCCAACGGCTAGAAAGCAGCGCAAGAAAGACCAATCCAAGTGAGCCCATCCAACGGCAGAGATTAAAAGGCGCTAGATCCAACGGATCAGAAGGCTCCCGAAACTTTTCTTTCCTTTACTCGCGTTGACTCAATGGAAGGGTTTGACTCCGATTTGACTCAACTCACACCCAACTGGAAAAAGAAATGTAACTCAATCCGAAACATTTAATCACTCAAGCTCACTGCTAATTACGTAAAATAGCTTCATATCATTGGTGCTCTTGACTCTCCACATCAAACAATGGCGAAGGTACAAGATACTCAAAAAACTTTGGAAGAATGTGTCAGACAAAAACAAAGCGAGGAACAAATGCAATCCATCACTATGATACTCAATGAAGTATCCGTAAGACTCTCCTCAATTGAAGAAAAATTGGAAAATAATAAGAAAGAACAACAACAATCACAAGTATGTACCCAAACTCACTCAAATCTCTTTTCCTCCTAGACATCAAACTCAAAATAACAATAGCCAAGAAAGTAGACATGCCTAGATTTAATGGAGAGAATCTAGGGTTGGTTATTTAAGATCAATTTTTCCAATATTACATCATTCAAGATCAAGTTTTAATTGCTTCGTATATATGGACTACCGCTCTTAGTCGGTATCATGGATGCACAAAGAATAAACAATTAAATACATGGAATCTATTCAAAGATGTAATTGAGATTTGGACCATCACTTTATAGAGATTTAAGGGGTGAATTAATTACAATGTAAATCCACAGGTGATTTCTACAATGAATTTGAGGAGTTAGCCAATCGATCTCGTGAATTCCGATTTTCTACAAAGTTGTTTTGAATCTTAAACATGACATTAAAAGAGAAGTAAGAGCAACAACTTCTCTACAACAAGCTTTTCAATTGGCAAAATTAATGGAAGATAGATTACAAGATGATATATCTACAACTGCACCATACTGATTTAATCCACAATGAAATAATGAACAAAACCAATCACGCTTACACCAACATTGGCAACAACTAGCCAAAATACACAACAAAGACCACAAATACCCATTCAGAAATTGACTACTGCTCAATTGGAAGAAAGAAAAAGAAAAGGTCTTTGTTTCAATTGTGATGAGAAGTTCTACAGGGGTCATAGATGCAAATCAAAACTCTTTACCCTTGTAGCAGTCAATGAGGAACAAGAAAATCCCATAAGAATCATGGCAAGATATCGATTTAATTGTGAAGAGTTCCCAAATCGCTTTAAATGCCTTTACAATCAAACCCTAGAACTCTAAGGTTACAGGGCCGAATAGGCAACAAACAAGTTCAGGTGCTGATTGATAGTGGATCAACCCACAATTTTATACAATCTAAACTGGCCAACTTCTTAAACCGCATCACATCAATATCAGTTTTTAAAGTGCTAGTAGGGAATGGAGAAACTCTACAATGTTCTGGAGTTTGCTCTAATGTGCCTATTCAACTACAAGGACACACTTTTAAAACAGATTGCTACCTACAAATGCAAGGATGTGGTTTTAGAGTGCAATGGTTGGAACAGCAGTGAGTGCAATGGACTACAAAAGCTCACAATGAAGTTCTACCAAATGACCAATTAATTCAACTACAAGGAGACACTTCAACCAAAATAGACAATATTACATTCCACCGCTTTACAAACTACAAAATCAAAAAAATATCGTACTTACGATCGAGAAATTAATGAGGGAACAAGCCCCTAATCATGATTTCACATCTACCCGTAAGTATACAAATGTATTAGAAAAATACAAAGAACGCCAGAACCGAATTTTGCCTCCCAAAGGGATATTGATCACCAAATACAAATGCAACTGACTCATGTTAAGGTGAAAAACTAGATATCCCTATTTTCTAAAACAAAAATAGAAAACTGAAAGACATGATGGATAGCATTATAAGAGAAAGTACAAGCCCTTTCTCATCTCCATTGCTTATTAAAAAAAAGGATGGCACTTGCGTTTTGTGTGGATTATAGAGTTTTAAACAAGTGCACCATACCGAGTTTCCCATGCCAACTCGAGAATTAATGGATGAATTATATGGAGCCACTGTTTTTCCAAATTGGACTTAAGATCGTTATCATCAAATAAGAATGGCGAAAAAGACATTCATAAACCGCTTTAACACATGAAGGCCATTATAAATTCATAGAATGCCTTTTGGGTTAACCAATGCCCCATCTACCTTTCAAGCACTAATGAATTCGTTAAACCATTCTTAAGGAAATTTGTTCTAGTGTTCTTTGATGATATACTCATATACAAACAAACATTGGAAATACATCAAGAACATCTAGATGGTATTAGAACAACAAGCAACACTCATTATATGTCAAACCATCCAAATGTTCATTTATTCAAAAAAGAATGAATATTTGGGACATATTCTTTCGCCTAAAGGGATAGAGGTGGATCCCAAGAAAATACAAGCACAAGCTTGGAATATGCCAAAATCAATAAAACAAGTTAAGAGGATTTTGGGATTAACGGTTATTATAGAAAGTTTGTCAAAAACTATGCAAATTGCTTCTCCTCTTACCTCAAGCCAAGCAACAATTCCATTGGAGATCAATCAACAACAAAGATTCACAAAACTAAAAGAGGCTATGGTAACATTACGATTCTTGCATTTCCTAATTTTAATATACCATTTATCCGGAAACAGATGCATCTGGAGCACAGAGTCAGATTAGCTCAATAATCACCATTAGCTTATTTCAAAAAAAGCTAAATCCTACAATGCAAAAGTCTTCAACCTATGCTAGAGAACTCTATGCAATTAAGCAACAGATGGAGACATATCTGGGAGCCAAATTTACAATCAATGCGTAAAAGTATTAGAGAATTATTACAAAGAAACAATTCAAACCCCGAGAAAGATTTTGGTCAAACTGGCGGGTATGATTATAGTATTGAATATAAACCGGGCATTACAAACAAAGCGTATGTCAAAAAATGTTTAACACGACTTGATTAAAGATCAAAGACTTTAATGTCATTAAACTTCGATATACTCAAGAATTCAAGGATCCGATTCAGAAATTAGAGGAAACCAAAGCTAATAAGGAATTACAAGAAGTATATAAAAAATTGCGACAAGCGAATTATTCCCTCATTAGATTAGAGTATTAATTCAAAGGCGAATTGTAATAGAAAAGACTCGACCTTAAAAAACAAAATCATAAGAGAGTTCCATTCAACACCAATAGGAGGGCATGGAGGCATTCAAAACCATGACTAGAATTGCTCAACAATTCTTCCGGAAACAGATGAAAAGGATATTAAACAATTTGTATCAACATGCCCCATTTGTCAACAAATCAAATATGATACTGTGAGACCAGGATTACTACAACCACCCATACCCAATAATAGGGAGGAGGTATCTATGGATTTCATCAGGTTTACCTAAGTCTCATAATAAAACAACTATACTAGTAGTAGTGGATGACTATCAAAGTATGCTCATTTTTCACCTACCAAAACAATTTTATCTAGCTCAAATCTTTATCACGTGACATTGTGAAACTCCATGGATACCACAAGGAATAGTATCAGAGATCCATTGTTTATGAGCAATTTTGGCAAGAATTGTTGACTAAGTGGAACAACTTTAAAGCACAGTGCTTACCATCCTCAAACAGATGGACAAACGAAGTAACCAATAGAATCCTAGAACAATATCTAAGGAGCTTTGTTTTGGATACACCTAAGGCATGGTTACAGCTCTACCATGGGCGAGAGTTTTGCTATAACACAAGCATCAATGCTTCAACCAAAATGACTCCTTTTCAAGCGGTTTATGGTAGACTCCTCCTACAATCATTCCTTATGCTATCAATACTACAACATGAGGTAGAATCGATACAACAAAGAGACAAGAACATACAAACCACATTACAAATTTACGGAAGCTCAAAACAGATGAAACAGATTCGATAAACACGTAAGAGACCTTCAATTGGAAGTCAATGAATTAGTTTTAGTTAAAATACAACCTACAGACTTGGACAAGAAATTAGTATACCAAATTGCAAAGAAGGTATTATGGACCCTTCAAAATACTCAAAAAAAATAGGTATGGTGGCTTATAAAATTGAATTACGAAAACCAAAATACATAATGTATTTCACATATCTAGATTAAAACCATACAGACAGACTCGACTATCCATCCAAAGACGTTATCAAACCAATTGAGATGGACAAATGTTTATTATACCTATCAAAGTCTGGATCAGAATGATACAAAAGGGAGATCAACATCAAAGAGGTATTAATCCGGGGAAGGTTTATTAGAAACAGATATTTCTGGGTAATGAGAAGGAAATACTGAAAATTTTCCGATTTTGACCTTGGGGACAAGGTCAAGGTGGGGAGGGGAGTAATGATATGAACACATATCCCCAAGCCATCAAGAGACCCAAGAATAAGAAAAAGGCCAAATTGGTTAAAAGACTTCATCACTAACTAATCAAGAAGATCCGTAGTAAATGAGAATAATTCAATAGGTAAATAAATAAAATAACTAGCTTTAGAGGATTTACTACATAAAAGAAAATATCACAAAGATGAGACCCCCAGAGCATTACAAGAAGAATCAAGAAGTATAAACATATAACAAGCTAGCAAAGAGAAACGAAGATTAATAAGCTGAGATCAAGAAAGCTAATCACAAAGACAAAGATCCAAAACAGAAGACTAATAGCATGAAGATCAAGAAGTCTAACTAACTAAACGACAGGGCAAAGTAATCAATGTAAATCTTAACAAAATCACATGAGACCAACGAATACTATAAATAGAGATCAGAGAGGAATGAAAAAGGTTGAAGAATTTATCTCAAGACTCCTCTCTTTCTCCGCCATCTCCCCTCTTTCTCGGTCTCTCTCTCCTCTCAGAGCTCAATTCCATGGAAACCGTCGGAAAATACTAAACAGACGGCGCAATCTCCCCGGATCTCCTCCAGATCCTATCTCAAGCTAGTTCCGGCATCCTCAGGCCCTTTCTACGGTGGATCTTCCTTGGATCGACCATCGCCGGTAAGGATCTCCTCTTCCTCCTCCGATCTTCCTGAAACCCTAGCGAGCAACAGAAGGCGAAAAGAAAACAGAAATGAATTAGGGTTTAGTCGATCCGTAATTGACGTCGACATTTTACTCAAACCCATCCACGATCCCGATCAAAAGACATCAAGCCGCCGAATAACAACCATCGTAATCCACTCAAATCTAGAAAGAAAGGCAACCGGTGATCAAGAAACATCAAGGGCGAAGATAACACGGTAATCCAACGGCTAGAAAGCAGCGCAAGAAAGACCAATCAAGTGAGCCCATCCAACGCAGAGATTAAAGGCGCTAGATCCAACGGATCGAAGGCTCAAACTTTTCTTTCCTTTACTCAGGGTTGACTCAATGGAAGGGTTTGACTCGATTGACTCAACTCACACCCAAGACTCCAATTGGAACAAGAAATGAGCGAACTCAATAAACATTTAATCACTCAAGCTCACTGTCTAAGCTAATTACAGAAAATAGCTTCATATCAAATTATCTATGGATTCGATACAGTTTTTACAAACACCGTATGAAAAAAATCAAATTGAAAAATATGTTCATAGGCTTTACGCATATTATATCACTCGCTTATCAATGGATGAAATGTCATCGTTGGAAACGACAAACTTCTACAACTTTAGTATTGATCACTTTTGGTAATTACTTATAGATTTGCTAGTTCTACAAACACCTTATGAAAAAAGTCCAAAATATGCCATATTATCAAAACATTAAAAAAGAAGAGGACAACGCTAATCGGCCTTATTGAAGCATGTGAATGTAGGCCCATACAAGGCCATTTACAAGCAAAATGGTACGAAGAACTCATTATCTGTTAAATACAACACATAATTATTATAATAATAAAAAAACAAAAAAAATAAAATAAAGAAAGCGAACAAAATAATTTTCAAATAGATAACCTTCAATACCATCCATTGGAAGCAATCCAAACAAAAAGACTCAAAGTTGAAAGCTTTATCACACGGATCAAAATCCTCTGGGAATATAGTTGAGAGCTTTTGCATGAAGAAGAAAGAAAATTAAAGAGGACAAGCAAAATCTTCAATTTTCTCACTGTTTGCCATCAGTTTTCTTCTCTAAGCATGGTAGTAGAGCTTGTAGTTGAGTCATGCCCGCCTCCCACCCCTCAAACAAAAGATGAAAGGTCTCCAAGAAAGAGAAGAGAAAGAGAGAGATAGAGAGGGAGGAGAAAGAAATACAACAATTTGTTGCTTTTACAGAGCAAGAAGAAGTCAGAGAGAAACAGAGAAAGATATATGAGGATTACTTCATTGGGGTGAGAACTATATATACTCAACCTATGGTTTACCGCCAAAAGGAAATGATAATCCTCTCATGATCCATTCACTTGAATCATCCAAAATAAATTTGAGCCAAATCAAGGATTCATAATGAAAAAAAGAAGATTTATCATTCTCATACCACACCAAAGAATAAACCAAATAAAGAGAAGTGCATATTTCAAAATAAATAATAGCGAATCCATAGGTAATTATACTCAAATCTCAATGGAGAATGATGGTGGAGTAAAAATTAACAAATCAAATGAAAGTACTTTACAACACACTAAGCATATCACAATAAACTTGTTCATAATTTAAAGTATTTGGGCTCAAAATTGCCACATTTTTTTCAATGAAAAGTGTGGTTTAAAGGTGTCGGTGTAATTTTCAGAAGGCAGACGAGATAGTAGATAAGACACTACCCAGAGATTTTGTCCTCATTTGATGAGAACTTTAGATATGGTTCCAGGTTTCCTATAAGCGCAAGCCCCTATAGTTAATTACCCCTCTCAATAAATGAGAGAGAACTGACAAGGCTAACATGGAATGCAGTGTATAGTAGCAGCATATGGAGTTTTAGGATTTAAGATATGAAATTCATCATTATAGCTTAAACCGGATGGTTGGGGGAATGATGACGTACCTGATCTAGATCTCATGGTTCCGTGATCCCGGGCAGTTGCGATCCCTAGTCTACTTAGTCAAAGGAGGTAGTTGACCCAACCTGACAGAAGGATCCTCATCAGCAACACATGGGTTACGCCGCCCAAGAAATCCTTGTAGACCTAGGGTGGTGTTTGTTTAAGGAGACAATCTTAACTCCACCTTAGCTGACAGAGGGCTATTTTTCCTATAAAGTATATCCTATGATTCACAACTCAAAGGGCAGAGTCATTGGAGAGCATACGAGCTACGGTCGTGAACGTAATATAATGGAGCCGGACTGACCAAACCATCTGATCAGAGGACTCTGGTTATAACTGCTTCATCTGTGGAGCCTACTGGCCAAGCCACGCAGTTTAGAGGACACGGGCCATGTCCTTACTAACGAGAGATTGATTGAGAGTGAACATAGCAAAACACTTGATTTGATATTGACTATTTTGTGAGCTATAGTTTTCTTAATTTGTCACTCTCGACAAATAATTACGGAAGGTGGATAGATTGAGTTTTGCTTTAAATTTTTAATGATAGAATTTCATTTAAGCAGTTTTTAGATTTATACTTAAAAATTGATTAATTAGAATATGTTTAAGAGTTTTAGATCCTGTCAACTCTGTTTAGCTGCTAATAGAGGATTAGATCTACTATCATATGATAGAGTCATTTTCTTAGATATTCCATTGATTTGAAACTCTTATTATATAATTTTAGATTTTGTTAACCCGGATCTAGTCCTAAGGCTAAACCGGGAAACAACCCGCGCAACATCCTCAGACCCTTGAATTTAGAGATTCAACATAGTGTCGACACATGTTTTTTAAAGAAACAATCTTAAATCTACCTTATTAACATATGGCTATTTTTCATCAAGTATACCCTATGATTCACAACTCAAAGGGCGAGCCATTGGGAGCATAAGTTACCCATCGTAATATAATAGAGTGATCGCCAAACTACCGATCAGGACTCGTCGTAATCGCTTCATCTATGGAGCATCGCTGCCACGCAATGTAAGACACGCCACGCCCCTGGGCATGAGATTTATTAAGAGTGAACATAACAGAACACTTGATTTGACATTGGCTCTTTTGTGAGCTAGAGTTTGCTTAATTTGTCAACCCCGATAAACAATTTCGGAAAGTGGATAGATTTAGTTTGATTTGAGCTTTTAATAATAGAATTCTTTTGCCAGCGCATCGATGCTTAAAAAATTGATTGATTAGAATATGTTTAAGAGTTTTAGATCCTGTCAGCTCTGTTTAGCTGCTAATAGATGATTAGATCTCCTATCACCTGACAGAATCAGTTTCTCAGATATTTCATTATTTTAAAACTTTATTATAGGATTTTAGGTTTTGTTAACCCGGACCCGCCTAAGACTAACAGAAATAACCCGCATCCTGACACTTGAATTTAAGCATTTAACATAGTGTAAGCGGGTGTATTTAAGAACTTAGGTAGTTTTATGTTTTTGAATTATGAAATTGATTTTATATTTCATTTAATTTAAATGCCTTTTCGACATTAAAATTTATTGAAATCTCATGTCCGAAAGACAAAAATTTATAACTTAATTAATTTCATCTAATTAATGAAATTATCACTCTTGAAAATCATAATTATGATGAAATTCATCAATTTTTGATTAAAGGAGGCCCTATGATTTTTGTAGATTTTGATTTAGTATCGCCATCCGCGCTTGTACAAAGGTTATCAGGTGGGAAGAAAGTTTAGTTTAGATTGCAGTTTAACACACTTAGTTTACTTGTTGAGTTTTTACATTTCTCCTAATTTGATTATGCTCCATTTACATCAATTTTGATAAGTTATGCCGATTTCATATTTGTTGCTTTTTTACATGCTTATCGGTAACATAGTAATCACCTCCACATTCAGTAAAAAATTATTAAACCCAATTTGGATTCATTCTCAGATTTTGAGTTTATTGCAAGTTTGTTATGAGTTTAGCATTTACCCCCCCCCAAATTCCAATTAAAGCTTGCCTAATTTTGAGAAATTTACAAGAAAAGAAAACTCACTTTACTTTAAGCCATAGAGTTTATTAGAGTTTGTGAATTTAATATTAGCCTCTCCCAAATTTCACTTAGATTTTAAATGAATATTCTATTCATTCCAAGGTTTGTTTTAAAGACTTCCCCCCCCTTTTTTTTATTTGATGCTATAAAATAAGTTTGGTTTTCTACTTAATTAATAATAAATTTTATTTCATTCTCCCATTTTCTAAGTTAAAATATTTGATAAAATTTTAGTGCTCCCGATCATTCATGTGTATATGTGTTTTAGTTGCTTTATATCGATATGAGGTGTCTGGTGACACACAAAGGTTTTCATCTTGTCTCACCATGCTGAGCACAACGAGGCCTTCAAACCTGCAAAGAATACATACAATGCATATATAATCATCCCCCCTTTTTTTTCTAAGTCTGAAAAGTAGACAAAATTTTGACAGCATTTCATCTAAGGGACCGACATCTAATAATTGGTGGCTTGCTCGGTATGCTCGAAAGAGCATAAGTGGTGTCTTTGACAATAACCTATTTTTCATCTTCGCAAAGCACAACGAGGTCTTCAAACCTACAAAAAATATAAGCATATGTATATATTCACATTAATAAATCTCCACATGTTCTGACATATTTTGTGGCGTCTGAACAAAGGAACTGGGTTGATCGAATGCAGGGTGAAAAGCACGCAGAAAATCAAAAGAAGAATTCCGACGATGTTTTCCCGATTTGTATGCGAAGAGGGACAGAAGGGAGGCGACGCCAAAAAATCGAAGGAAGAATTCCTCGATGTTCTTCTCGCATATGAACCAAAAGTGGAAGGGTTACGACACGTAAAATTGAAGGAATAATTTACCTGCTGATGATTTTCTTCTCCGATTCGCGGCACAGCAGAAATGAGATGGCTAAAGCGAGGGGTGGGATGCCAAAAATCGAAGGAAGAATTTGCTTGCTGACGATGTTCTTCCTCGATTTGTGGCGAAAAGTGGAAGGGTTACAGGGTGCGCGACGTCGAAAATCAAAGGAAGAATTCGCCCGCTGATGATTTTTTTCCCGGTTCACGGCTAAAATGGAAGGATTCGGGCAAAGGAGGAGATGGCTCTCTAGTGGGCAGGGTAAGTGGGGCCTCTGGAGGGAAGGAGGTGGCCAGAAGTGGGATTGAAGGGCTATTTGAAGGCGGGCTGGGGAAGGAGGCTAGGCAGTTTACTGGCAGGGAAGGGAGTGGGGTTGGCAGTCCGCAGATGCTGGCAATGGTCGATAGCTTCGGGTCACGCGGAACGGAACATCTGAGCCGACAGAAGCGAGTGGTCTTGATCGGTCCACAGGAGTGATGAAGCGGGCCACGAATCCACGTGACACAACGCGATGGTGGCGATTTGCGGAATGCTGGGGGAGCTGGCGGGCCGCAGCAATGGTGGACTGCCATGGGACGACTAGGCACGACGCCAAGGATGAAATGAGAAAAGTTTCAACAGGAAGAGAATTTTTTAACTTTTTTTTTCTTTTCGTTTCCACGAGAGAGAGGAGAAATGAGAGAAAAAGGTCACCAATGAAGAGCGTGGGGAGAATGAGAGGAGTAGGGAAATGGGGAGAGTGGTTTTCAGTTTTTTTATTTTTGAATTATTTTTTTTTTCAGAAAATTGAAAATGTGAGGGTAATTTGGGAATTTTAAATTAATTCAACCAATTTTAATTTGGGTTTCACGCCGATAAATGCACATAGTCAATATATATATCGATTTAGGGTAATTCCATTGTTCTGAACGCAATGGCACAGTCCATTTTGCGATTGGAGGCCGTTTGGTTCGAGTCGACGCTAAATTGGATCTATTTCAGCTCAAAATGCACATCGTTACTTTCGATCGCTCGATTTTCGCTCAGACTCATCTGAATTGAATGTGAACAGTCTCATTTGATAAATTTTGATGTTTTGAAGCCAATGACGTGATCAATTTCACTAACACAGGTCATTTGATCCCCGTCAGCACCTTCTGACCTTGATATACGTGCAGATGTGTTGATGACTCGGGCACTTGATCGGTTGCTCATCAAGTCATGCAATATTTATATCCTGACCAATTTCAATATTTTGAACTTGATGACAAAGTCTGTTCCTCAATCAAAGATCATTTGAGTTGATTTTGGTGACGTCCAGTATATTTTGAATCCTGATTTGAGCACTGTCGCTTCCGAAGTCCGTCGAATTTGACTTGTGGGCTTGTCTTGATTTGTGACACACAAATGGAGGTCAAAAAATGCCCCCCAACAATTGTGATTCGCACATGGAGCGAGTCACATTTGTTGAAAATTGGTTGACCATTTGGGATGGCCACAGAGCTTGGATCATTTTAGCTTCGCTTGCAATAGCTTATGAAACTTTGACAGAATTTATCATTAGTATGTTGCCTGGACTGCTAAATGATGATTGACCTGTAATTGAGTGATAGATAAGAGTTCTTATACCATCTACTATCCGCTAATGACTTTGTTGAAGATCTCTTTCTTTTATGTTATTGCATTTTGAGTCTCCTCAACCAGCTTCATGCTTGGTGGGGTTTGATGGAGGAATTGATCTACTTGTTTTGATGTATGACTCCACTGGGGAATCAGTTTATCTGTGCTTGAACGGATTTGTAATTCTTTCTGTCCTAGCTTTGAGCTTGACGGACTGGATGAAGGATTGACCTGATTTGTCAATATTGACTTGTCAGGAAGTGTATGCACTCCATGAACCCTATGCTTGCCGCTTTGATGAATTCATTTAAGGATACATATAGATGACCCAACCTTTCGGCTTATATAGGATCAATGTTGAGTTATTAGTCTAGCAACGTGTACTTTAACAGACTGAATAACCACAAAATTCATTTAGTCTAGCCATCAGCTTTGTTTGAACTATGGAATTGCTTCCTCGGTCCTATGCTTTCTTGCAGGTAATATGAAGATTGATTTGAGGTAGCCCTGAATTGAGCATTTTCTCAGATTGCCTTGATCTATCGACGTAGAGATCTCACGGATCCGATTGCTTATAATCACTAAGGGATGGTTTGAGATTGAATAGTTATCCATTGAATTGACGGTGGCTCTTTCCATGACCTTTTCGCTTGTTGAGGAGAGCGCCGAACTCGACCATATTTGGGCTTGTTCAGTTTGACTTTTAGAACCTACTCGAGTCTTCGACTTAAGCTGTAGTGGATTAGTGGTTTTGTCATCAGACTGACGAATCTGGGCTCTTTCATATTATTGTTGTTGTTGAGAGGAGAACGCGTCAACTCGGCCATTTATGAGCTTGTTGAGTTTGAACTTTAGAACCCATCTGTGTCCTAGACTTTAGAATGTAGAGGTTGATGTTTCTCCAACTTGGTTGATTGAAGCTTCCGAAATTAAGAGTTTTTTGACTTGCTCTCCAGAATTTGGCAAATCTGGGAGATAAATTTTTTGACATTTAGGGTTGTCTTTTCTTCATGAGAAATATATTCTTTTATTCCGCAAGACTCGCAACTTAATAAACAATTATGGATATATTCGATGTAAAGCTTCGATGTCAATGAATAAGAATATATTTGAGGATCATCTTATGGCACGATGTCAACTCAAATAAACTTGATATAAACTAAAAAAATGTGCCACCTGTCTTGCAGGGGGAATTCTAAAGTACATTTAGGAGAATTTTCAAGATAAAAATATACAAATACATCCATATTTGAATTGATATATTCTAAGAAGATTTTAACATACAACATTGATTTCATGTGTATATAAAAAATCTAAAAATGCCTCCTGTGTAACAAGAGAATTTTCACGAAAAAGTTCTTCATATGGAGCATGTTTATTTAGGGATCTCGGCATGAAGCACGATGTCAACCTACATACATGGACTAAAAAAATGCCCCTTGTCTTGCAGGGGGATTTCTATTGTACCTCGAGAATGTGGTCATCAAGTATAGTACTTTTTCAAGTATCAGCCATTAATTGGCAGCATAGGTCTTTCACCCTTTAGGTCGATGAGTTGGTATGCCCCTTCTTGGTATACTTTTTCAATGATAAAAGGGCTTTCCCAATTAGGCTCAAATTTACCACCAAATTTTCAATTGGGGATAATTGGTCTTTTCAGCACTAGGACCAATTCTCTTTTTTGAAATGTTCGAGGCCGCACCGTATGGTCAAAAGCTCTGGATATCTTTGCTCGATAGACTTTTAGATTTTGATGAGCTTACAATCTAACTTCATCAAGCGTATTGAGTTCCTCCATTCTCAGATGAGCATTTTGATCTTTAGTTAGATTGTCGGATGGCTACTAAGTGAAGGCAACTCAACTTCAAGTAAGAACGCTTTAGTTCAAATACCAATGAATAGAGAGTTGCTTTTGGCGTAGGTAGTTTGATATGCCCATAGAGCCTCTATTAGCTTGGTATGCCATTCTCTCTAATTTTTAGTGAGAATCTTCTTGAGCAGCTTGACTAATATCTTGTTGAAGGCCTCTGCCAAACCATTTGCTCTTGGATTGTATATTGAAGAGTATCACCAATCAATTTTGTGTCGATCGACGGATCTATAAATCTTTGCACTTTTGAAGGTTGTGCCATTATCAAAATTTTTTGACACTCCAAATCTATAGACTACATTATGTGTAAAGAAGTTAATCACTCAATCAACAGTAACTTCTTTAAATGGGATAACTTTAGCCCACTTAGAGAAATAATCAGTCACTGCCAGGATGAAGCGATGTCTAGTTGATGACGGTGGATCAATGGGTCCAATTATATTTGTACCCCAGCATTAAAATGGCCAGGAAGCTATTGTTGGGTGTAATGGATTTGGAGGTTGATGGATGAGATCCCCATATACTTGGCACTCATGATACTTCTTAGCGTGATTAATACAGTCTCTCACCATAAATGACCAATAATAACCCATCCTTTTGATCTTTACTGCCATCTTGGGACTGGCTCCACAAAGTCCTTCATGAACTTCAGCCATCACTTTGCTAGCTTCATCTACACCTAGGCATCATAGCCACATTTATTCAAAGGATCTACGATATACAGTGTTGTTGACGAAAGCATAGTGTAACATTCTCTTCTCGATTTGAGCTGTCAGTGATTTATTACTTAGTAATTTACCTTCTTTAAAGTAGTCGATGAAGGCTTGCCTCCAATCATGTGACACTTTTATAACAAAGGCTTCACTACTTTACGAGGCAATGTCATTCTTAGCTCTTCTTGGTACAACTTATTAATTTTGGGGAGAAGGAGCAACCTAGTCGCATCTGTTGGGATTTGTAACCCCTCTACCTGCGTGGATTGATACTTTATCAGTTCAAGAATGCATCGAGTAAATATGCCGATCATGACATAATCACCATTCATACTTGTCATTTTCTTAGCTAATTTTACTAAGCAGCCATCTTTGCTATTCTCGGATCGAGATGAGTTAGTGTGATATTTAGTATCTGCTTCATAAGCTAGGATGTGCAACTAGAAAATCTGCTAAGACTTGTCCCTTCACTGCTTTCTGCGGAACGTATGTGATATCAAATTGTGAAAGCATACTGCCCATCTTGCCAAGCGATCTATCTGGTCTTGTCATCAAGTACTTGGATTGATCCGAGATGAGGGCAATCTTGTGAGATAACATATAATGAACTTCAAGTGGTAAGACTTCTTTAGCTCCAAATACTTTAGCATGAGGAGTGGATTTTGTGAACAGTCTAGATGTCACGTTGTGTCTATTTCTAAGGGAATTTCACTTCAAGATTTTGGCCTTAAAATTTGCTCACTTATTTACTAGGACCTTTCGATGGCAGATTCTTGGACATGTGATCCAAGTGTCACGATGTTCATGTAGACTTGAATTAGTAGAAATTTTGCAAGGGTTGTAGGAGGAGGTTTCTTTGGAGGAGCAACTCTAGCCTCCCTAATGATAGGACATTCGTATTTTTTTTCATCAGTCATTTCTTCTTAGCAACTTTGAGAACCCGATGCACTATTGCATATACAGTTTCAAGTTTCTTCACCAGATAAGCTAGAATATGATGTTATCTAATTCAAAATGACTATTTGATTTGATCAGTAGAGCTATTCTGCTTTACTCATCTTAGGCTGTCAAACCTGTTATGGGTTGGAACACTCGCTTCTGGTTCCACAACTAGTTGTACAATTTTTACTTGAACATTGTTGAACGTTTTAGCATTTCTTTTTCTCCATTTTCTTTGGGTTAGCTTGCTTCTAGATGAAGAAGCTTTTGTGCTGCTACTTCTTCTCGAGGCTTTGGCCTCCATATTTATTTTTCTTTATACTGGACCTTTCGAATGGATTCTGAACATGGTTCATGTGTCACACCAATGCTCACCAGTAGGAATTGCTTATATGTCTTGAGCTCTTACAACCAATCGATTATAGCTTTTATAGTGGAGCATTTTAGCTTCTAATAATTGACATTTGACACTGTTCTTCATAAGACATTTTCCTTAACAACCTTGAACTCTATGTGCTCAGTAGATAGAGTTTCATGTTGTTTCTTCAAAAAGGTTGACGCTAACTGCTGTTCAGCCCAAAAATACTGTTTAATGTCACCAATAGAGCTTTTCCTTTTCACCCATCTCAAAATTTTTAAATTTATTATGGGGTAGAAATACTCGCTTCTGGTTGCAAGGTCGGGGACATGACTTGTGGACAACTCTGCCACAGTTTAGTGTTTCTTCTCCTTTCCTTCTACTCAATTTTCCTCTCTAATAGAGGCTTGAGTATACATTCCTAGTGCAAAAGGTTCAACTAGAAGAGTTGTCGCATTCACAGGTATGACTGAAATTTTCTGCCTAGTGAAGGTTCTCTTCATGACTAGTGCCTCAAAATGAATCAATATTTTAAGTACAAATGCTATCTTTTGAGGAACCTTAGTAGCAGTAGTGGACATTCCAATTATCTTCCTCCTTTGAACAAGTTGGTATGTAGAATATGCAGTTGCTTAAGGTAGAGGATTATTTACGGGATGTTGGAGAGTTTACACTAAAATTGGGATGGTAGAGTATCTGGTATTGATTACAACATGACGAACATTAACTCTGTGACCTGACTGCATGATGAACGATGTGTTCTGAAGATCCATCGATATAGAGAACAAGCAGATCAATCATAATGAGATGAATGATTTAACTTTAATTTCAATGATAATTAATTTTCAATTTCAATTTTTTTTCATGCTCTGCTGCTACTATAGCTTAAATTTGACTAACCAAAGATGGAAAGAGAAACCGTCCCCAGTGGAGTCGCCAGAAATCTATGGGCTCCGAAAATTTGCCACTGATCTCTTTGATGAAAAGAGTGGTTTAAAGGTATCAATATAATTTTTAGAAGGCAGATGAGATAGTAGATAAGTCACTACCCTTAGATTTCATCCTCATTTGATGAGGATTTTAGATCTGGTTCCAGGTTTCCTATAGGCGCAAGCCCCTATAGTTAATTACCCCTCTCAATAAGTGAGAGAGAACTTTTGATTAGGTCATTAGGTCAATTCGTAACGTAGCGATAAAGATATGGAGTTTTAGAATTTAAGATATGAAATTCATCATTATAGCTGGGATGGAGAATGATGACGCGTCCATCTAGATCTTATGGTTCGCCATCCCCAGCGGTCCCTAGTCTACTTAGTTAGAGGAGGACCCAACGATGAAGGATTCTCATGAACACATGGGTTACGTCGCCCAAGAAATCTTGTAGACCTAGGATGGTGTTTGTCGGAGACAATCTTAAGCGAGGAGGCTATATTTTCCTTTCAAGTATACCACATGATTCACAACTCAAAGGGCAGAGCCATTGGGGAGCATACGGGCAACGGTCGTGAGTGTTATATAATGGAGCTGGACTAGCCAAACCATCCGATCAGAGGACTCTGGTCATAACTACTTCATTTGTGGAGCCTACTGGCCAAGCCACGCAGTTCAGAGGACATGAGCCACATCCTTACTGACGAGAGATTGATTTAGAGTGAACATAACAGAACACTTAATTTGACATTGACTCTTTTGTGAACTATAAGTTTCTTAATTTTTCATCTTCGATAAACAGTTGTGGAAGGTGGATAGATTGAGTTTTTCTTTAAGTTTTTAATGATATAATTTCATTTAAGCAGTTTTTAGATTGCTACTTAAATTTGATTAATTAGAATATATTTAAGAGTTTTAAATCATGTCAACTCTGTTTAATTATTAACAGAGGATTAGATCTACTGTCACATGATAGAATCAGTTTTCTAGATATTCTATTGATTTGAAATTCTTATTATATATTTTTATGTTTTGTTAACCCGGAGCTAGTCCTAAGACTAAACTGAGAAACAACCCATGTAGCATCCTCAGACCCTTAAATTTAGGCATTCAACATAGTGTCGGGGCACATGCAGGTGTTTATAGCTTAATTATTTATCTAAGGAGACAATCTTAAGTGTACCTTAGCTAACAGAGGGCTATTTTCCCTATCAAGTATACCCTATGACTTACAACTCAAAGGGCAGAGCCATTAGGGAACATACGGGCTACGATCGTGATCATAATATAATATAGCCAGACTGACCAAACTACGTCGAGAGGACTTTGATCATGCTTCATCGTAGCTCTTGGCTACGTTAAAGGATACGTGCCACATCCTTACTAGCGTGAGATTTATTAAGAGTGAACATAATAGAACACTTGATTTAACATTGACTCTTTTGTGAGTTAGAGTTTGCTTAATTTTTCACTCCCGAAAAATAATTGCAAAAGGTGGATAGATTGAGTTTGATTTGAGCTTTTAATAATAGAATTCCATTTAAGTATTTTGAGATTGTAACTTAAAAATTGATTGATTAGAATATGTTTAAGAGTTTTAGATCCTATCAACTCTATTTAACTGCTAATAGAAGATTAGATTTACTTTCACTTGACAGAATCAGTTTCTCAGATATTTCATTAATTTAAAACTCTTATTATAGGTTTTTAGGTTTTGTTAACTCGAACCCAGTCCTAAGATAAACCGGGAAATAACCCACGTAGCATCCTTAAACACTTGAATTTAAGCATTTAGTATAGTGTCGGGGCACATGCGGGTGTATTTAAGAACTTAGGTAGTTTTTATTT
Organism: Cymbidium sinense; assembly: GCA_021442155.1. NCBI lineage: Eukaryota > Viridiplantae > Streptophyta > Magnoliopsida > Asparagales > Orchidaceae > Cymbidium > Cymbidium sinense. The sequence continues at coordinate 18,001,087 of CM038220.1, read as the reverse complement.
TTTAAATTATGAAATTGATTTTGTATTTTCATTTAATTCTAATTTTAGCTCGCGCAACCTTTTCAGACATTAAAATTTGTAATTAAAATCTCTATGTTCGAGCACATGCAGGAATTTATAGCTTAGCTAATGCCATCTAATTAATAAAATTATCACTCTTGAAAATCATATTTAGGATGAAATTCATTAATTTTTGATTAAAGGAGACCCTATGATTTTTGTAGATTTTGATTTAGTATCGCCTTCTGTCTGCTTGTACAAAGGGTTGCAGATTCGATGGCGAAAAAAGCATTTTGGTTTAGATTGCAGTTTAATACACTATTGGCATTTAGTTTACTTGTTGAGTTTTAATATTTCTCCTAATTTAATTATGCTCAATTTATATCAATTTTGATAAGTTATGCCGATTTCAGTATTTGTTACTTTAGCCTTACTCATGCTTATCATAGCATAGTAATCACCTCCACATTTGTATAAGAATTATTAAACCCAATTTGGATTCATCCTCAGATTTTGAATTTATAGCAAATTTATTGTGTTTGACATTAGTCCCCCCCCCCAAATTCTAATTAAAGCTTGCCTAATTTTGACAAATTTATAAGAAAAGAGAACTCTCTCATTACTTCCTTTTAAGCCATAAAGAATAACTATTAGAGTTTGTGAGTTTAATATTAGCCTCTCCCAAATTTTACTTAGGTTTTAAATGAATATTCTATTCTTTCCAAGGTTTGTTTTAAAGACTCTTTTTTTTAACACTATAAAATTAGTGCAAGTTTTCTACTTAGCACTCTAAATTAGCATTTCATTCTCTCATTTTTCTAAGTCAAAGATTTGAAAATTTGGTAGCCTCAGATCATCCCCTTGTAGAGCATCGAGGGGTGTTTTGGCTTGCTCGATGCCGGCGAGCATAGAGTGGTGTCTTGTGACACCACAGTTGATTTTCATCTCGTCGCGCCCTGATGAGCACAACGAGGCCTTCAAACTTGCAAGGAATACATACAATGCAATATATAATCATCCCCACGCATTTTTTTTTAAAGTCTAAAAAATAAAATTTTGGCAGCATTTCATCTAGGGGGAGCGACATCTAACAACTGACGGCCGACTCGGTATGCCCTGCGGCGTGAGTGGTGTCTTGACACTGATCTATTTTTCAACTCTTCATCTGGCGGCATAACGAGGTCTTCAAACCTGCAAAGAAACACAAGCATATGTATATATTTACATTCACAAATCCCACATGTTCTGACATATTTTGCGGCACATTGCAGTGTTAGGCAAAGAAACGAGGTTGGGTATGCGATTTGGAATGCAAGGTAAGGGGTGTGACGCCGAAAATTAAAAGAAGAATTCGCCTGCTGACGATGTTCTTCCGTTCTGAGAAGATGACAAGCGAGGAGTGTGGCGTTGAAATTGAAAGAAGAATTTCTCTGTGATGTTCTTCCCTCACATGCGTAAGCAAAAGTTGAAGGGTTCGGGATCGTGGCCATCGAAGAAAAGAATTCCCGACGATTTTCTTTTAGGTTGGTGGCTTGGCAGCGGAACAGCGAGGTGGGATGCCAAAAATCGAAGGAAGAATTTGTCTTTTGACGATGTTCTTTCTCGATTTGCGGTGCAGCGAAAAGTGGAAGGGTTACGGGGCCCGCGACGTCGAAAATCGAAGGAAGAATTCGCCTGTTGATGATTTTCTTCCCCGGTTTGTGGCATAGCGAAAATGGAAGGATTTGCGGGCTATAAGGAGGAGTAGGGCTGTAACAGTGGGCTAGTGGGCTGTAGGGAAGAGTTGTGGGCCTTGGGCTGGAGGGAAGGAGGCTGACGGGCCAGAATAGTGGGCTAGTGGGCTGTAGGGAAGAGCTGTCGGCGTTGGGCTGAATAGAAGGAGGCTCGCGGGCCAGAACAATGGGCTTGAAGGGCTATTTGAAGGTTAGCGGGCCTTCGGATGGAGGCGGGCCCGTGCAGGCTGCGGTTTCGGGCTGAGGCGGGCCAGTGGGTGCAGCAGGGTCGGCGGGTTCGGGTCACGCGGAACGGCGGGCTGCGGGCCGCGTAGCGTCGCGGGTTGCGCGTGGAACGGGTACAGCGGAGCGGGCCGAAGTTGGCCGAAGCGGGTCAGCGAGTCTCGGGCTGTGGCGTCGCGGGCCGCGAGAGACATGCCGGCGACGGGTCAGGAAGCGCGGAACGCGCGTGCGACGGTGGTGGTTTGCGGGAACGCGGGAAGGGGAGCGGGCCGGGCTGCAGCGGCGGACTGTGCCGTGGGATGCACGACTTGCGCCGGACTCCGCCGGCGGCCGGCGGCGGGAAGGAATTCGAGAAAAGTTTCAACAGGAGGAGAATTTTTTTAGCTTTTTTTTGGCTTTTCTTTTCGTTTTCCCACGAGAGTGAGAGGAGAAATTCTGGAGAGAAAAAAAGGGTCAATGGAATGAGAAGAAGGTGGGGGAGAATGAGAGGGAGTAATTGAGGAAAATGAGGAATAATTTTCAATTTTTTTTTTGAATTATTCTTTTTTTCAAGAAAACTGAAAATGAGAGGGAATGGTTGAGCCGGGGATAAAATTTGGGAATTTTAAATTAATTTTAAATTAATTCAACCAGTTTTAATTTGGGTTTCACGTTAATAAATGCACATAATCAATATATATTGATTTAGGGTAATTAATTTGTTACGATGGCGATCCGTTTCACGATTGGGCCGTTTGGTTGAGTCGGCCTATTGTGCTCAAAATAAAAATGTCCTTTGACGCTTTCACTCGATACTCGTTCGAATTGAATGCAAATAGTCTCATTTGATAAATTTTGATGTTTTGAAGCCAATGACGTGATCAATTTCATGAACGGAGGTCGTTTGATCCTCGTGGATACCTTCTGACCTTGATATGCGTGCAGGTTTGTTGACGACTTGAGCGCTTGATCGATTGCTCATCAAGTCATGCATTATTTATGTCCTGACCAATTTTGACGTTCTGAATGCGATGACGAAGTCCGTCCCTCGATCAGAGGTCATTTGAGTTGATTTCGGTGATGTCCAGTGTATTTTGAACCCCGTTGTGCCGTTCTTCTCGCCGAATTTGACTTGTGGGCTTGTCTTGATTTGTGACACACATATGGAGATCAACACTACTCAATACAAAAGAAAAAAACATACAACCAAAGTTTGGTATATTCGAAATATCATGCATTACATCCCATCATTAATCACTTAGAGGTCCACATTCAACAAAAGAAAATTTTAGTTTACAATAAAGTATTGTTGCATGAGATAGTGGTTAACATAAAGATTGAACAATAATTACATAATCTTAAAATACGAATCATCTTCTTAACTCCTTGTGCATCCATCTAGCTTTTGATTTTGTAGGTCTTGAAAGAAAGGATCGAATCATCATAGGATTCTTTGATAAGTTCTCATAAATTGTGTCAATCTCTTCAGCAGAAAAATCTAGAATTCTAAAAAGCTCTGTCATTAGTTCATTGAACATTTGTCTTTCCTTAAAATCCCATGTTGAACTCTGAATTGCATTTGTAACTTGGGTTACACTATCAGCCATCATGAAAATTTAATCATGCAGAGATTGATCACTTTCATTCTTTTTAGTCTTCTTGCATCTAGTAAATTCTTTTGAAGATGAAGGTATTGACCTTTTTGTCTTCTCTGTAGAATTCTATGTAAGTTCAACATTAGGAAACTCAATGGGATGGGATGCATTTGTACATATCTCGATAAAACTTAGAGGCTCGTCATCATCTAAACTAATATGTTGAGTACCAAAGGAAGTTTCATAATTTCCTAACTTTGCCCATTATCCTGTGGCATGACCTTCACCACAAACTTTTTCCAGTTTATTGTAATTTATAATTGGAATATTTAAAAAGCCAGTATCTTCTAGAAAAGCTTATAATGCAAGAAATAAAAATACTTAACATATATTTCTTAGTAATATCATGTGGGAAAACTATATATTACAAAAAAAATATTTGAATATGTGATGCATATTCTTCTTGTCCCATCAATATCATTTTTTTATCTTCATCCCAAGACACACCTGATTTTCTCATTAGCTCCTAGATGTGATTCCATATTTCTCTTTGATGCCTGATCTAATTCTTGCATTGATCCGGTGTGACTTCAATTCCAAATTTATGTTTTAATTTATAAGAAACACCTTTGTACATAGTACCTTTGAAGCCTTAAGCGCTTCTTATATTCATATCAACATACTCACACATGATTTGTAAAAGCCCTGAAATCCATTCTAGTTTTGTACTCCAGGCAAAATGCATTCTTTTAGTTTTTAGAGCTAGTGGGGAGTTAGGAGGAAGATTGTCCATTTAACTAATTAGACAACCATTATATTGAAGCAAATATTAGTAGTTAGTATGATTAAAAATTAATCTTATAAAAGAAATTATGCAAAAAAAAGATAAATCTATAAAAACAAAGATGCTTTATTCTACCTAGAAATAAATATTTGTATCATCTATTACATATATTAACTGAAAAAAATATATATATTTCACCCAAAAAGATAAACAATCAGCATAAAAAATATTTACAGTATGTACTAATATAATATAATTTATAAAAAGATAATAAATCTAACATCCCAAAATATGGACTATGTGCTAGAAAGGATATTTTATGTCATCCAAATTTCTAGCTAATAGACTTCGTTCATGCTCCACTTTGCATGAGCTATTTGGTCTCTTTTGTCAACCACTCACGATTAGATCATAACCCTCATGTCATGCCTACTAATATGTGCTCTCTAGCCCACTCATCCTGGAAGAATGAAATCATCACCCCCTTACGAAATGATCCAATTATGTAATATATACAAGATGCGGGAACAATATCAACTTGTATTTATAATGAAAAAATATGGGTCACACTTGATAGTTCCAAATTGATTTTTCAAAGAACCAAGCACTCCCCAAGTACGGAGAGATGAATGTCGAAGGTTAAACAACTCATTAGCATTGGTTGGTTTAATGCTACTGAATTCTTGAAGATGATATCTTGTCGCATGAAATGGAGATATAAAATCCATCTTAGTAGAGTAGCCACTGTCCACTAGGTAGTACTTGTGAATAAATGTGAATCAATCATTCGTATAAGTAGTAATTGAAACTGATATTTATGATAAATATATTTTGTACCTTCTAAAATAAATAGATCATCGAGATCATAAGGCATTATAGAGTCTTGTAGCATCATGTCTGAACTTTCTCACCCTAAGACATATGCAAATCTCAAATCAAAGTCTAAGCACATTTTGGGTGGGATAAGGTTTTCTCCATCTAAAAGCAGATTCATGCTCCTTAGGAACCCTAACTTTAATATGAGTTCCATCAAGAGCACAGATATAATACTGAAATTAATAAGTTATATTAGTAAGAGCATTAAAATACTTATATAAGATTTCATTATCATACCTTGAAGAAAGGAATGAATCTATCGCTCGATTGTATTTTATGTGGAGTTTCCAATGTCAGAGGCTTTATCATCTCATGTCGTAACTTTCTTACATCATACAATACAACATTAAAGTACCTACTCACAATTTCTCCATATCGTTGAAAGTTGAATCGAATGACCTGATTTTGCACACTATGCCCAAGGGTATGTAATAATATAGCAACCTGTTACTCAATTTTTATATTAAGCGTGTCTACAAGTAAACCTTTTGTGCGAAATAAATTACATAATTTAAAAAAAAGGGCTTTTTTCATTCGAACCATATTCACACAATCTGAATTGAATCCATGATATAAGCTAGAAAGGTAAGTTTCATGAATATTTTGCTCAGGATTAATTCTTTGTTGATCTCTCCTCAGTGTATCCAATAAAACAAATATAATAATGGTTGAGCCAGCAATGAAGGCATGAATGGCTGAAGCAAATTGATTTCCATTGATCTCCACATCATTTGAAAACTCATCGTAATTGGACGACCATCCTTCACCCTCTTCAGAGATCACACTCATTGATTTTTACAATGATATTCGCTAAGCTGAGTCCTCAGAAAATAAGAAAAAAATGTTTAGGAGAATAACAAAGCCATCAAATTAGTTTAGAAACAAAGGAATTATAAAGAAAACAAATATCAATTAAAATATTTAATAAAATTAAATTTAATATATTGTTATGATTAAAATAAATAAGTTGTTTGCATTAAGTACCTTTTGACACCTAATATTTATTTTAGAGGCTTTTACATACACTCTCACCATATTCTTATCTATTTATAAATTAACCACCTTCAATATCAAAAGTTCAAATTGACATTCAAATATTGAAATTCATAACAAAATCCCAACCCAAAATTTTCATTTTTGTAAAATTCATAATAATTTGATCGTGGCATGCGCAAATACATGGGCCTCATAGTTAATAAAATGATGAACATGGTTAAATTATAAATGCATATATTTTAGGTGGTTGATTTGTAAATATCCCTTTATTTTATATGCATGAAATGTCTGAAGTGATCATGTTAAATAACAATGTTATTTGAAAGATAATTGCCAAAAGCTCTTTGTTTTGGCTAAATTCAATGTGATTAAGAAACATTAAGACTAGTTTGAACGAATAAATAGAGGAGATTTTTTATGGGTTAGAAAACTTTTTGGGATATCATGAGCTTTGGATTTCTGAACCTTTGGAAAATTAATCTTCCTAAAGCTCTTATAGATTCTAATTTATAGTACAAAGGCTTACATTCCTTATCTTTATGTGTTATTTCCTTTCTTACACATCTACTATCTCCCCCTTCTAAATCCCCTTGCTAGGTGGTGCGATCTCACAGACAAACCATGATCTAACATTAACCATAGAACATATTATATAAATATTTGGCCAAAAATAAGTTTTAAGTAATAAAGAAAAAATCCTACTTTAAATGGGCAAAACCTTTTGTTTAGGAAACACAAAGTTATTAGAAAATATCTTCATCAAGAAAAAAAATGAGGGTGGGCCCACCTTGTAGTTCTCTCATGCTTGTTTAACAAAATAAATAATACTTAATTGGGCTTGTCCACCACTAGCTTATTTGAAAAAAATAATTAAATTATAAGACAATATTGAGTATAAAAATAAACTTTTAAATGATACTCTTCATGAACGAGCCTAAACTGAGTTTTAATTGAACTTTATCAAGAGCTTGTTCACAAGTTTTAAATGATCTTTTTTATGAATATAAATAAATGGAATAATGAGTTCAAATTTAGCTATTTAGTTACTATGTATTTATGAAGTATTCAAATTTATTTAATTACTTAATTAAATGATCATGAACAAGTTGTAATAAAGCTGGGCCACAAATAACTTGTTGAACACTTTGTTCATTTGCAACCCAAATAATGGCTGGGCAGTGATTATATATTAACTGCTTATTGTGATTCATTTTATCTCGAGCTTTCATTTTTTATTTTTTTTAAACTTATATTTGTTGATGTATTTTTATTATTAAAATAAATTAACTTATTTAAAAACACTCAAAATAATTTATAAGTATTTGGAGCATTTTTTATTTTTAAAATAAATTAATTTATTTAAATCACTCAAGATAATTTATAAGTGATTGTCTATTTTTAAAAATAACTATCACATGTAATTATTACCACATTAATATTCAACATAATTTATTTCAAATTAAAATAGAAATAAAATAAAATAAAGTTAAAATAATAAATAATAAATAATAAATAATAAATAAATGTGATCCAAACTAACTTTTGAATAAATTAGACTAAGTTGGAGATCACCTCGGTATATTAAACATGGGAAAAAATTAATAATCAATCATTTGATAATGAAGATGAAGAAGTCAATTTCCACATGATATATTTTCTAATTATTAAAAAAAAATCTTTAATATTTGCTTTAGATTGTTAGCATTTTATTAGGTTGGTAGACATAAATAATAAATCATGGATTAATGAAAGTTGGAAGAATCTTGAGGTATTGGACCTGTCTTCTAAAGATTGTTTGAGGTTTGTTAGATCGTTCTCCTTTAAGGGGGAAGATTAAAGAGAAAGAAATTTAGCATAAATATTAGTTTTGACATTTGTAGTCATAGTTAGTGCTAACAATGTAAATCACCTTTTTTGTTGATGGTGTGCGTAACATTATTAGTGATATGCGTGTTGTATTTGGTGGGTGTCGATGTTATGCATTAATCTTATAAATGATGATATGGGTTGGACATTATACATCAACTTTATAAGTAATCATGCATCAATAATATATTTTAGCTTCATAGGTGCTAAGATATATTGGCAGTAATAATCAATCTTATGAGTGATAGTGTGCATTGATAACATGCATTAGCCTTATAAGTGATGATGTGTATGCTAGATGCTATAGTATTTTGTGCTTGTTTGATTATCTACTTATGATGAGTTTTGTTCCTCGGAGTCCATCTTTTTATTTGTCTTTTTCTTCCTGTTTTTCTAGTTTCTGCTTGAGACCAGCTTTCTGTGACTTGGTCCGCTGGTAAGTTTTGTTTTTATTTTGTTTCTTCAGTCCTCCAAGGGATTATTGTTCTCCTTTCTGTAACCTCCATTTTGGAATACAATTGGGCTTAGGCCCTCAAATCTTTTCCAAAAAAAAATAAAACTTCACCTAGAAGCAGTCAATGAAATATGTTGAAACCCTATTTCTTTTTTACGGTTTAGAAACATGATTTAAGAACCTCAGAATACAAAAAGAAAAATGAAGGAAATATTACATTTGAAGTGCAACTGAATAATTATTTTTCCTAAAAAATTGTAAATTTAAATAGCTTCCTATGCTTAAAACCAAAATATGCCCCCATCATTCAACAGACGAAACAACATCACAGGAAATGAAAATGATGAAAGCAATCAGAACTTTAGATATTTTTAAAAAAAAAAAAAAAAAACTTCAGATACTAATCATATAATTTGTCAAATCACCCAACCAATTTTTTATCTCTGCCAAGCCTCCGATTTCGAACTGAAGACTTGAAGAGTATAAATCCGATGGGAAACTCTTACAGGAAAACAACTAAATAGTATTTAAAGATCAAAATCATAATTCCTTACCAAAAAATATCCTTACTTTGTTGTACTTCGCTCCCAATCCGAAACCGAATTTCATCTCTCTGTGAAAACCTCTTCCGTTTAAGTTTCTCTTCTCGCGGAGAACAGCAACTCTTGGTTGGAAGAGTTCGGGGATTCAGAAGGCTAGAGACAGCAGAAAAGGCCAGTACATTAGAACTCTCTTGACCCTTCACCTTATAATGAGATCTCGAATTACGTTGTCCCGTATGCACTAGTTAGTACAATGACTTAATTTTTAAATTAGCTCTAATTAATAACGTAATTAGCTAATTAAATTGTTAAAAAAAATTTAAAAATAATCCCAGTCGCTGGCGTGACTGGCCGTCAGCATGTCGCATTGGACATAAAATAATTTTTTTTAAAAAAAAGATCGGAATCCGTCCGATCTCTCCCTCGTTTTCTCTCTCCCTATACCTTGCCGCCGCCCTACGCGCCGCCCGGCCAGGCCAACCATCAACGCCGGCCAAGGTCAGACGTCGGCCTTCCCGCCGACCTCGATCTGCCGCCCGATCCGCCACCCCGGATCAACCTTTGACCGGAAACAGGTATTTTTTGAGTTTTTTTTTTCAAAACAAAAGGGTAATATCCATTTGTGGCATGTATTTGTTGTACTTAATGATGTTTGTAGGCACACATATTGTAGATCTAATTTATTGTAGTATTTTTAGGTATACATTATGGATCTAACTTATTTTGTGTCAAGTTAAATTATGAAATGTATTTCTTCATTCCAATAAAGTTTGAAAGTTTAACTAATACAAATGTCTAACATATTGATATAAATTTGTTGAGCGAATAAAAAAATTATACTTATCCCAAATAGCGAGCAATGTAAAATGAAAATTATTTTGAGTTTGATGAGGGAGAGAAAGTTTGCAAATAAAGCTTTATGGCTCTATCTCACAGATGTTCCTAAATATGAAAGTATCTTGGCTATCATTTTGCCATAACTGTTATCGCCTACAGTCAAATACAAAGCAACCAACATGATGAGGGTTTACTAAAAAAGACTGTTTTATTGCCATCGTCTGAAAAATTAAAAGGAAGAATGATACAATCATCAATTTTAAGAAAGTAACTAATGAGAAGATTGAAGAACAGAGTTGAAGCTTTATTATGGAGAAATCAGAGAAGTAATGGATATTCTTCTCTAATTACACACAATACTAGCAAAAGTAATCTCTTGAATATAATTATAACTTATTCTACTCTTGAGTATAAGTTAAAGGGGTTGTAATTCCATGATGTTAAAATCCTCTATTGAGAGAAGATCAACAATAAAAGAAATTATTTACGTCTTTGAGTCCAAAATATGGCTTCTAAAATTAGACTCCAATTAATATGTGAACTCGTATAATATGTATTATAATAATTTTGGCAGGTGTGGTTTGAATGTTGGAAGTAATGCATTTGTTCCATCATGCTTTGTGTTGGGGGAGGGAAAGTTGTTTCATTCTGATCATTGATATGCTAAATCAGTTCGTTGCTCAAATTGAATTCTATTTGTAAAAGACGAAGCAAATTTAGGTTTATACTAGAATAATCTAAGGAAGTGGACATTCATAATTAATTGGTTGCATGTAAGGGGAACCAACTTGATTTGCATATATTGAATGCCTGTTTGGGTGGATGGTGAATCTTTCAATTTTTTTGTTTTGTGCAAAAACAGTGAAATAGATTTATTTATTTTTTATTTTTTTGTGTGTATGAAGTTAATATTTGTGTTATTTTTATTGTATATATTAAAGATTTGAATTTTCTTTATATAAATATAAAATTTTAGATATTAAATATGTAAATATATAAGAATTATGTGTTATGTATGTTAATATCATCCCTCAAAAACAAAAAAAGAAGTAAAGTCACACTGAACTTGCAGAGATTTTAATAAAAGTTGTCAATAATATTTCTAGTCTAATTTGAGGAAATATTAAGAAGAATTTGCTAAAAGGGGTCTGTAGAGGCATTTATGAGAAAATATTATATGCGGAGTTTGGATGTAGCTATTTAGTTTGATTTAGAATTTATAAAGATGGGCTTTTTGTTGGTATCTTTCATAATTTGAATAATACTGATTGTCAAAGTATGTAAATTTGATTATTGTTGTATCTTATATGTGACTCATAAATGATTATATCATTATTGAGGTCGATGCGATTTGGTTAATATGTAAATTTTATATTATAGATTACCATTTTCAACTCATTTACAAAATTAGTATATATTTTAACAAATTTCCATTTACTAAGTTGTATAATTGTCCTTATTGTTAAGTTGTAACTTGTTAGGTTCCGAAGTGAGGTTGTGGCATTCAATCTTTGTGGTTTAAAATGATTTCTGTAAGTTGTTACGTAATGGATACTTAATGTATCGATGAATGAGCTATGTTAATATTCTTTTGTAGTCTTTTATATCATATATGAATCCAATCATTTTTGTACGTAATAGGTAGCATTTCACATCTTCTATATCATATATGAATCCAATAATTTTATTTCTCCTAATTAAATTATTTGCATTTATAGGTCGAAAAGATTATTGTTGTTATCGATTGGTTAGTGATGAGTTCAGCTACTCTCTGTATAGTTCTTTATTATGGCGGTGAACTAAGAGTAAACGACGATTTCATTCCAACATATATTGGTGGGAAAAATTGTCCAGTCCAAATCCCACGTCGGATTAGATTCGAGGAATTACAGAAACAAATCATGAATTTGTTGAAGATAGATCCAACAAAGTTCTTTGTGAGTCTGGTGGGTCGTTTTCCTATTGGTGCTGGATTTATTGCAACTCCCATTGATGATGAAGAAGTCAGTTTACCTATGCTCATGCGGCGTAAACCCTATTGTGGTTTATGTCAAGTTATGGAATTGATGTCTGAGTACCATGTGTTTGATGTCACTAGCAGGACCTTCAAGATTGATTTAGGTGAAAATAACGAGTGTATGTGTACATGTAGACAACCGCAAGCTTACCATCTACCATGTGCGCACGTGATTGCTGTTTCAGGTCAACGACACATAAACCACGTCCATTATGTCTCAGCGTACTATAGTTTGCAAAACTATATCAACACCTACCAAGGCGAATTCCACGTAATACCTGATCGGGAAGAGTGGGGTGAACACATCAATGGTGGCACATGCCCAGATTATAAACCACCGAATGTCAAAAGAAAGACAGGGTGGCCAAGGACAAACAGATTTAAAAATAGTATGGGCGAGAACTACAAAAGTTCTAGGGTTTATAGTGTGTGTAAGGCTGGAACACACAATTCGATGTGTCCTCAAATTCATCCGCGATTGTAATTCATTAGTAGTTGTTCGGTGTTGTGTTGATGTGGCTAAGTGTTGTGCTTTCGGTGTTATGTTGATTATGTATATGTTGTGTTCGTGTTATGCATTTACACTAGCTCTATTGAGAATTGAAGTATTGTGTTATGTTTAGTGTTTGTTACACTACCTTGTTGAGTGTAATTGAATTGTCGTGTTCAATGTTATTTGTTACTGCGGCTGTTGAATGTAATTGTTACATTCGTGTTGGTTTTACACTTGCTATAGTTGTTACATTTGGTACGCTTTTTACACTTGTTATAGTTGTTATACTTGGTAGCGATTGTTACATTTGTTACTCTTTTTACGCTTGGTACAGTTGCTACACTTGTTAAATGTTACGCTTCTTCATAGCTTGCCTTATTAATGTTTAACTAATTGCACATTATTCTTTGCCTCAATTACAACAGGAAAGATGTCCTGCGGTGGCGCCCAGCCCCGTAGGAGGAGGCGTGGCGGTGAAAGTTGTTATTCGACCCTGCCGGTAGTGCACCCAGTATAAAGCGCTACATGGTAGACCTGAAAACCGCATCGATTATAAAATTTCTTTAGCTTTTTAAAATGTTTATGTACATATACATTTGTTATCTTGTAACCCTACTTATGAATGATTGTGGTTGCGGGTTTATGATAGCCGCACACCTGATGTTTAGGGAATGGCCTGTCAATTGTCCCAGATTTATGGATGCTTTGCGAGCTGTCGGCCTAGATAGTGTCTCCCAGATGCAGTATATTAAGCTAGATCACCACTTACTGACAGCGTTCGTTGAGCGGTGGTGTTCACAGACGAATACCTTCCACCTGGTCACCGGTGAGATGACGATTACATTATAGGATGTTGCAATGATTCTTGGTATCCGGATAGATGGCCCACCTGTGATTGGCAGTGTTGCTGTCGGTAGTGATAGACGGTGGGCTACATGGCCAGATTATTGCGATGAGTTGCTTGGAGCGCATCCAGACCCATACATTGTATACCATGATCCGGTCCATCGCATATCATCACATTCGAATGGGGCGCTCATGCACGTACGCGCCGATGGCTGCGATGGACATACGTGATTCATATTTAGATCTAGCTACAATTCATTATGCATGTCAGAGCGTACATACTGTTTGCCATTGGATCTTTTCTTTTGCCAGATACTTCAGGTTCTGAGGTTCACCTACAGTATCTACCATTACTTCAGGATATTGACATGTTCACGGAGCTGTCGTTGGGTTCCTTCGCTCATCTATACTGAGGAATTGCATGAACAAAACCAACGCCGCACATTTGGATGTGTTCATTTACCGGATATGGGCGTGGGAGCACATTCATGTGGGAAGACACATTACATGTTCCATATCTACGAAATTGACTTAGCATAGGATTACGATGGAATGAAGGTTTTGTTAGGAAATGGCGCATCCAATATCGAGTTTATAGGGATGAGTTGGGCGGACTTACGTAAAGTCGGTATCTTGATTTGATGTAATGTTTATTGCCTCTTATTGGATGTTTATTACAATAATAACTTATGTTATATACATAGTCATCCAGCCATATGGACATCGATCCGCTTGCGTGTCATGGATATATATTCTGGGGGCAGGAAATATGGCTGGAGAGTCGATCATATGTTGGAAGAGGGTAGGCGTACACGCGTCGGTGTGCTCGAGCTTCGACATATCTCCTACCATTGATGTTGCCCCGATAGATCCATTGTTCGTACGGGTTGATGGTCGAGGAAAAGCTGATGTTGATTGGGTCCATTACCACAACTCTTACATTGCACTGTGGGAGTGAAGACGTGAGTCGATTGTCGTTGTGGATTCATCATAGCATGATAGGGAGCCAGCGATCAACCGATACATGAGATGGTATCGTTCATGGGCTTCACTATACATGTTGAAGGCACCGACACTTCCTCCTGACACATACTACCCGCGCGCGCCTGTAGAACGCTTGATGGTTAATTTAATTGTATAGTATTAAAATTTGCTTTTCTTTAAAACAACAATACACTCATATAAATTTCTGTATATGCAGCGTGACCATATTTTGAATACTGAGGACATATTCCAGCGTTATTTGGAGAGGTGGCGAGGAATATCGACATCTTTCGATGAATATGAGGAATTGTTGGTGGCGAGGCGGGATATGCATATCGGACACTTTCGATACAAATTATCGCGACATTCGGGCACTTCGCATCGACGGTCGGTGTTCCATCGATGGATGTGGGGCCATCCTCTGTCCCAATGGTGGGGCGATCTACTACATTTACGACCCGTATTCATATCGAGAAGCAATGTGGTCACAAATGCACCCATGGAATGCAACGGTCTAGGCATATGGTCCTCGTCATTTCATATGACGCCATATGGAGTTTTACCGGTATTCGTTGCTCATGAGGTTGACATATCTCATGAGTTAGGATCGCAACACCTGGAGCAGATGAAAGAGGAGGAGGACCATCGACAACATCATCTGCGTGATCGGCCGGCGACCACCATCCACTACACTCCTACCAGCGATGCGATTCCACCATGCAGGCATCGATGACGGTAGATGTATTATGTTTTTTTATGCGTTTGATGGCATGTATTTACGGCGGTTTATATGTTTTTTATGTTTACTCATTCACTACTTCTCATTGTGTTATCTAGTGATGTTTCTTGTTTATTTAATTTTGTTAACTCACGTGAGAGGATGGAAGATTTAATGTGAAATTACATATAGTTTAAATCTAATTTAAAAACTATTTATCATATATGTATTTATTATGGTAAAGAGTCAAATGAAAATACATCTAGAGTCAAAATTCACATTACAAGTTTTAATGTGTTTTGGGAAAGTAAATGTTACAAGTGTAAAATAACATCTTCAAATATAAGAAAAGAGCGATTATTTTTCACATCAAGTGTAATTCATTTATTTTGTGCTTTTTTTTCTTTATTACTTTTGGAATTAAATTGGGCAAATGACCTCAAATTCTTCCAAATAAAAAAAAAAAGCTGATTATTTTTCAAGAATAAGTCAACTCATTAAAGCTCAATTTATATATAGAATATATTGAGAGTGTTTGATATTACCAAGGAATTATATGTATTTAACAATCCTTGTATTATGACAAAAAAAGAAGACTGCCGTATTAACTTTCACTTTTGTAACTTCAAGATTTATATATCACATAAAACTACACTACCGAGATTAGATCAAAACATGTCAATATGAAAGTTTAGAATTTTTATTTCCTTTCCAACGATACCAACCACTGCAATCAATCCGATGAGCGATATGACCAAAAATGAAAATTTAATTTCTTTTTTTTAAAAAAATTATTTTTTCCTTGATGTCGAGTCGTGACTGGATTTTAAATTTTTTAACGGTTTAATTAGCTAATTACATTATTATTTAGGCTAATTTAAAAATTAATCTTAGTACAATTCTAACGTGGCAGTCAAAAGCGACCGTGATACCACTTTAATGTTAATTCCAGACGAGCGTCAGTGTAATTAATTAATGGTGAGCCCCAGGTGAAAGTGACCGCAGTAGCTTTTGAATGTTATTTCATGAGGCGATAGAGACCACTGTCGTTAATTAGCGCCTCGGATGAAAGCAACCGTGACGACAATTGAATGTTAATTAGTAAAAAAAAAGTTAATTCATGAGATATAGAAAGTTATCGGTCTAATTAAGTGTTATTAGTGTACCATTATGAAGCATAGGGAGAGATATAAATGAGTCAAGTTAGCTAACCTGATTCGAGATTATAATCTTAATAAAATTTTATCAACATGCATTTTAAGCTCCATATTGAGAAAATATTTTATTTCATTTTTTGAATAATGATTATGCATTTTATGTTTCATTCTGGATCAAATCCTATCTTATTTGTGAAAGTAAAGCGACCAGTTGGTTTTCATCTCAGCAAGCACAACTGGCTTCAAAGAATACATCTGATACAATATATAATCATCCCCACTTTTTTTAAGTTTGAAAATTAGACAAAATTTACATTTCATCAGGAGCACATCAACAAGACGGCTACTCGGTATGCCTGGCGGCGTAGCGGTGGTGTCTTGCTATTTTTTCAACTCGTCGCCTACTGGCATAACGAGTCTTCAAACCTGAAAACAAGCGTATATATATATATATATATATATTCACATTCACAAATCCCATATTCGACATATATTTTGCGCTGCAGTCTTAAACAAAAGCGAGGTTGGGTATGCGATTCGGAATGCAAGGTAATGGGTGTGACGCCGAAAATTAAAAGAAGAATTCTCCTGCTAACGACGTTCTTCTCCGATTCTGCGGCGAGGGACTAGAAGCGAGGAGTCGACGTTGAAATTCGAAGAATTTCATGACGTCTTACATGCGGCAAAAGTTGAAGGGTTACGGGATGCGTGACGCCGAAAATCGAAGGAAGAATTCTGGCGGCGATTTTCTTCTCGGTTCTTGGCCGAAAAAATAAATTTAGCGAGGGTGGGATCAATCGAAGGAAGAATTCTGCGATGTTCTTACTCGATTCGCGGCCGAAAAGTGGAAGATTCTGGGGCCCATGACAAAATCGAAGGAAAAAATTTGTGATTTTCTTGTTCACGTGGCAATGGAAGGATTTGCAGGCTATAAGGAGGAGTAGGGCTGTAACAGTGGGCTAGTGGGATGTATGGAAGAGTTGTGGGCCTTGGGTGGGAGTGAAGAAGGAGGCTGATGGGCCAGAATAGTGGGCTGTAGGGAAGAGCTGTGGGCGTTGGGCTGAATGGAAGGATGCTCGCGGGCTAGAACAATGGGCTTGAAGGGCTTTTGAAGGTTGGCAGGCCTTCTGAAGGAGGCAGGCCGTGGAGGAGTGCTGTTTCAGGCTGAGGCAGGGCCAGTGGGTGCAGCAGGGTCGGCAGGCTGCAGTGGCAGCCGCTAGCGTCCTGGGTTGCGCGTGGAACAGGTGCAGCGGAGCAGGCCAGAAGTGGGCCAAGCGGATCAGCGAGTCTCGGGCTCTGGCGTCGCGGGAGTGGCGACAGGCTTGGGCCACGAGAGACATGCCGGCGACGGGTCAGGATGCGAGGAACGCGCGTGCGACGGTGGTGTTTTGCGGGAACGCGGGAAGGGGAGCGAGCTGGGCTGCAGCGGCGGACTGTGCCGTGGGATGCATGACTTGCGCCGGACTCTACCGGCGGCCGGCGGCAGGAAAGAAATCAAGAAAAGTTTCAAGAGGAGGAGAATTTTTTTACCTTTTTTTGGCTTTTCTTTTCGTTTTCCCATGAGAGTGAGAGGAGAAATTCCAGAGAAAAAAAATGGGTCATCGGAATGAGGAGAGCGAGGGGGAGAATGAGAGGGAGTAGTTGAGGGAAATGGAGGCAGGGTAAACTGAAAATGAGAGGGAATGGTTGAGCAGGGGGATAATTTGAGAATTTTAAATTAATTTTAAATTAATTCAACCAGTTTTTTTCACGCCAATAAACACATATACAATATAATATATATAGATTTAGGATAATTCCATTGTTTCAACGAATGGAGCAAATTCGCCACATCGGATAGCCGGCTCGGTGACGCTAAATCGCCTTTTCACTAAAATCGCGTCACATTCGCGCAGATTTTCACGCAGACTGCTCAATTGAATGAAAATAGTATCATTTGATAAATTTTTATGTTTTAAAGATCAATTTCATGAACGGAGGTTGTTTGATCCTCGCCGACACCTTCTAACCGATAGAAGTGTGTGTTTACGACTGAGCTGATCGATTGCTCATCAAATCATGCAATATTTATATCGACCAATTTTGACATTTCAACGCTGATGGCGAAGTCCGCTCTCAATCGGAGGTCATTTGAGTTGATTTGGTGATGTCCGTATTTTGAACCTCGATTTGGTTGCCGCCCAAGTCGTCGAATTTGACTTGTGGGCTTGTCTTGATTTGTGACACACATATGGAGGTCAACACTGCTCAATACAAAAGAAAAAAAACATAAATCCAAAGTTTGGTATATTCAACAAAAATATCATATACATTACATCCAAACATCATTAACCATCACTTAGAGTCCACATTCAACAAAAGAAAATTTAAGTTTACAATAAAAGGTTGCATGAGATAGTGGTTAACATAAAGATTGAACAATAATTACATAATCTTAAAATACAAATCATCTTCCTAACTCTTTGTGCATCCATCTGGCTTTTGATTCTGTAGGTCTTGAAAGAAAGGATCGAATCATCATGGATTGATAAATTCTCATAAATTGTGTCAATCTCTTTAAAGAAAATGGAATACTAAAAGCTCTCATTAGTTCATTGAATATTTGTCTTTCCTTAAAATCGTTGAACTCTGAATTGCATTTGTAACTTGGGTTACACTATCAGCCATCATGAAAATTTAATCATGCAGAGATTGATCACTTTCATTCTTTTTAGTCTTCTTGCATTTAGTAAATTTTTTCGAAGATGAAGGTATTGACCTTTTTGTCTTCTCTATAGAATTCTGTGTAAGTTCCACATTAGGAAACTCAATGGGATGGGATGCATCTGTACATATCTTGATAAAACTTGGAGGCTCGTCATCATCTAAATTAATATGTTGAGTACCAAAGGAAGTTTCAGAATTTCCTAACTTTGCCCATTCTCTTGTGGCATGACCTTCACCACAAACTTTCTCCAATTTATTGTAATTTACAATTGGAATATTTAAAAAGCCAGCATCTTTTGGAAAATCCTACAATGGAAGAAATAAAAATACTTAACATATATTTCTTAGCAATATCATGTGGGAAAGCTATATATTACAAAAAAAAATATCAGAATATGTGATGCATATTCCTCTTGTCCCATCAATATCATTTTTTTATCTTCATCCCAAGACACACCTGATTTTCTCATTAGCTCCTAGATGTGATTCCATATTTCTCTTTGATGCTTGATCTAATTCTTGCATTGATCTGTGTGACTTCAATTCCAAATTTATGTTTTAATTTATAAGAAACACCTTTGTACATTTGTTAAGCGCTTCTTATATTCACATCAACATACTCACAGATTTGTAAAGAAATCCATTCTGGTTTTGTACTCCAGGCAAAATGCATTTTTTTAGTTTTTAGAGCTAGTGGGGGGTTAGGAGGAAGATTGTCCATTTAATCTAATTAGACAACCATTATATTGAAGAAAATATTAGTAGTTAGTATGATTAAAAATTAATCTTATAAAAGAAATTATGCAAAAAAAAGATAAATCTATAAAAACAAAGATGCTTTATTCTACCTAGAAATAAATATTTGTATCATTTATTACATATATTAACTGAAAAAATATATATATTTCACCCAAAAAGATAAACAAAAGATAAAAAAATATTTACGATGTACTAATATATATGATTTATAAAAGATAATAAATCTAACATCCCAAAATATGGACTATGTGCTAGAAAGGATATTTTATGTCATCCAAATTTCTAGCTAATAATTCAACTTCATGCGCTCCACTTTGCATGAGCTATTTGGTCTCTTTTGTCTAACCACTCACCGATTCTTATAACCCTCATATCATGCCTACTAATATGTGCTCTCCTAGCTCATCCTCCGGAAGAATAAAATCAACACCCCTTCGAAATGATCCAATTATGTAATATACAAGATGCAAGATTAATATCAACTTGTATTTATAATGAAAAATATGGGTCACACTTGATAATTCCAAATTGATTTTTCAAAGAACCAAAAGCATGCTCCACTGTAGTATGGAGTGATGAATGTCGAAGGTTAAACAACTCATTAGCATTGGTTGGTCTAATGCTACTGAATTCTTGAAGATGATATCTTATGGCATGAAATGAGATAAAACCCTTCTTAGTAGAGTAGCCACCGTCCACTGGTAGTACTTACTTGTGAATAAATGTGAATCAATCATTCATATAAGTAATTATTGAAACTTATTTATGATAAATATATTTTGTACCTTCAAATAATCATGGTCATTCTAAGGCATTATAGTATCAGAAGATCATGTGAACCTTCCCACCCATAAGACATATGCAAATCTCAAATCAAAGTCTACTGCTACAAGCACATTTTGGGTGGGATAAGGTTTTCTCCATCTAAAAGCAGATTCATGCTCCTTAGGAACCCTAACTTTAATATGAGTTCCATCAAGAATCGATACAATCTTGAAATTAATAAGTTATATTAGTAAGAGCATTAAAATACTTATATAATATTTCATTATCATACCTTGAAGAAAGGCATGAATCTATCGCTCGATTGTATTTTATGTGGAGTTTCCAATGTCAGAGGCTTTATCATCTCATGTCGTAACTTTCTTACAGCATACAATACAACATTAAAGTACCTACTCACAATTTCTCCAGATCGTTAAAAGCTGAATCGAATGACCCGATTTCGCACACTATGCCCAAGGGTATGTAATAATATAGCAACATGTTACTCAATTTTTATATTAAGCGTGTCTACAAGTAAACCTCTTGTGCGAAATAAATTACATAATTTGAAAAAAGGAGCTTTTTTCATTCAAACCATATTCACACAATCTGAATTGAATCCATGATATAATCTAGAAAGGTAAGTTTCACGTTGAATATTTTGCTCGATTAATTCTTTGTTGATCTCTCTCAATGTATCCAATAAAACAAATATAATAATAGTTGAGCCAAAGAATGGTCAAGCAAATTGATTTCCATTGATCTCCACATCATTTGAAAACTCATCATAATTGACGACCATCCTTCACCCTCTTGAGATCACACTCATTGATTTTACAATGATATTCACTAAGTCGAGTCCTCTAAAATAAGAAAAAAATGTTTAGGAGAATAACAAAGCCATCAAATTAGTTGAGAAATAAAGAAATTATAAAGAAAACAAATATCAATTAAAATATTTAATAAAATTTAATTTAATATATTGTTATGCTTAAAATAAATAAGTTGTTTGTATTAAGTACCTTTTGACACCTAATATTTATTTTAGAGGCTTTTACATACACTATCACCATATTCTTAACTATTTATAAATTAACCACCTTCAATATCAAAATCTCAAATTGACATTCAAATATTGAAATTCATAACAAAATCCCAACCCAAAATTTTCATTTTGTAAAATTCATAATTTGATTGTGGCATCATGCAAATATGGGCCTCAGTTAATAAAATGATGAACGTGGTTAAATTATAAATGCATGTATTTTAGGTGGTTGATTTGTAAATATCCCTTTATTTTATATGCATGAAATGTCTCAAGTGATCATGTTAAATTATAAATGCATGTATTTTAGGTGGTTGATTTGTAAATATCCCTTTATTTTATATGCATGAAATGTCTCAAGTGATCATGTTAAATAACAATGTTATTTGAAAGTTAATTGCCAAAAAGCTCTTTGTTTTGGCTAAATTCAATGTAACTCATTAAGAAACATTAAGACTAGTTTGAACGAATAAACAGAGGGAGATTTTTATGGGTTAGAAAACTTTTTGGGATATCATGAGCTTTGGATTTTTGAACCTTTGGAAAATTAATCTTCCTAAAGCTCTTATAGATTCTAATTTATAGTACAAAGGCTTACATTCCTTATCTTTATGTGTTATATTTTCTTACACATCTACTATCTCCCCTTCTAAATCCCCTTGCTAGTGGTGCGATCTCACAGACAAACCATGATCTAACATTAACCATAGAACATATTATATAAATATTTGGCCAAAAATAAGTTTTAAGTAATAAAGAAAAAATCCTACTTTAAATGGGCAAAACCTTTTGTTTAGGAAACACAAAGTTATTAGAAAATATCTTCATCAAGAAAAAAAATGAGGGTGGGCCCACCTTGTAGTTCTCTCATGCTTGTTTAACAAAATAAATAATACTTAATTGGGCTTGTCCACCACTAGCTTATTTGAAAAAAATAATTAACTTATAAGACAATATTGAGTATAAAAATAAACTTTTAAATGATACTCTTGATGAACGAGCCTAAACTGAGTTTTAATTGAACTTTATAAAGGGCTTGTTCACAAGTTTTAAATGATCTTTTTTATGAATATAAATAAATGGAATAATGAGTTCAAATTTAGCTATCTAGTTACTATGTCTTTATGAAGTACTCAAATTTATTTAATTACTTAATAGAATGATCATGAATAAGTTGTAATAAAGCTGGGTCACAAATAACTTGTTGAACACTTTGTTCATTTGCAACCCAAATAATGGTCGTGATTATATATTAACCGCTTATTGTGATTCATTTTATCTCGAAGCTTTCATTTTTATTTTTTTTTAAACTTTCATTTCATCCGATCCCACGCCTCGATCCGACCCGGATCCGAACCTTTGGGAAATGTATTTTTGAGTTTTTTTTTTCAAAACAAAAGGGTAATATCCATTTGTGACATGTATTTGTTGTACTTAATGATGTTTGTAGGCACACATATTGTAGATCTAATTTATTGTAGTATTTTTAGGTATACATATTATGGATCTAACTTATTTTGTGTGTCTCGTTAAATTATGAAATGTATTTCTTCATTCCAATAAAGTTTGAAAGTTTAACTAATACAAATGTCTAACATATTGATATAAATTTGATGAGCGAACAAAAAAATTATACTTATCCCAAATAGCGAGCAATGTAAAATAAAAATTATTTTGAGTTTGATGAGGGAGAGAAAGTTTGCAAATAAAGCTTTATGGCTCTATCTCACGATGTTCCTAAATATGAAAGTATCTTGGCTATCATTTTGCCATAATCATATCGCCATCAAATACAAAGCAACCAACATGATGAGGGTTTACTAAAAAAGACTGTTTTATTGCCATCGTCTAAAAAATTAAAAGGAAGAATGATACAATCATCAATTTTAAGAAAGTAACTAATGAGAAGATTGAAGAACAGAGTTGAAGCTTTATTATGGAGAAATCAG
Organism: Cymbidium sinense; assembly: GCA_021442155.1. NCBI lineage: Eukaryota > Viridiplantae > Streptophyta > Magnoliopsida > Asparagales > Orchidaceae > Cymbidium > Cymbidium sinense. The sequence continues at coordinate 17,977,764 of CM038220.1, read as the reverse complement.
AGAAGTAATGGATATTCTTCTCCTAATTACACACAATACTAGCAAAAGTGGTAATCTCTTGAATATAATTATAACTTATTCTACTCTTGAGTATAAGTTAAAGGGGATGTAATTCCACGATGTTAAAAATCCTCTATTGAGAGAAGATCAACAATAAAAGAAATTATTTACATGCCGAGTCCAAATATGGCTTCTAAAATTAGACTCCAATTCGTATGACACTCATTAATATGTAACTACTATCTATTGACTGTGAACTACTAAGTATAATAGTGTATTGATGTGTACAATTTATGAAAATTTTGGCATTTAAGGTTTGAATTTGTGGAATGTTGGAAGTGATTTGTTCCATCATGCTTTGTGTTGGGGAAGGAAAGTTGTTTCATCGATCATTGATATGCTAAATCAGTTCGTTCAAATTGAATTCTATTTGTAAAAGACAAGCAAATTTAGGTTTATCTTGGAATAATCTAGGAAGCGACATTCATAATTAATTGGTTGCATGTAAGGGGAACCAACTTGATTTGCATATTTTGAATGCTTGTTTGGGTGGATGGTGAATCTTTCAATTTTTTGTTTTGCAAAACAAGGAAATAGATTTATTTATTTTTTATTATTTTGTGTGTATGAAGTTAATATTTGTGTTATTTTTATTGTATATATTAAAGATTTGAATTTTCTTTATATAAATATAAAATTTTAGATATTAAATATGTAAATATATAAGAATTATGTGTTATGTATGTTAATATCTATCCCTCAAAAAAGAAAAAAAAAAAAGTCAAGAAATTAACTGTAGAGATTTTAATAAAGTTGTCAATAATATTTCTAGTCTAATTTGAGGAAATATTAAGAAGAATTTGCTAAAAGGGGTCTGTAGAGACATTAGTTTATGAGAAAATATTATATGCGGAGTTTGGATGTAGCTATTTAGTTTGATTTAGAATTTATAAAGGTGGGCTTTTTGTTGGTATCTTTCATAATTTGAATAATACTGATGTTGCAATGATTCTTGGTATCCGGATAGATAGCCCATCTGTGATTGGCAGTGTTGCTGTCGGTAGTGATAGATGGTGGGCTACATGGCCAGATTGTTGCGATGAGTTGCTTGGAGCGCATCCAGACCCAGACATTGTATACCATGATCCGGTCCATCCGCATATCACATCACAGTTCAATGGGAGTGCTCATGCACGACTTGCCTTACGATGGCTGCGATGGACATACTACCGTGATTCATATTTATATCTACCGGAGCTACGACCATGCATGCGAGCGCATATACCGCTGCCATTGGATCTTTTCTTTTGCCGATACTTGGGTTATGAGGTTCACCTACAGTATCTACCATTACTTCAGGATATTGACACGCTTCACGGGAGCATGTTATGCTGCTCGCTCATCTATACAAGGAATTGCATGAAGCAACAAAACCAATGCGCACCAACATGGCTGGATGTGTTCATTTACTGCAGATATGGGCGTGGGAGCACATTCATGTGGGAAGCCCTACATTACATGTTCCATATCCTACAGACATTGACGGACTTAGCATAGGATTTCGATGGAATGAAGGTTTTTGTGGAAAATGACAAAGATCCAATATCGAGCTTATAGGGATGAGACGGACTTACAGAAAGTCGGTATCTTGATTTGATGTAATGTTTATTGCCTTACTCATTATTGGATGTTTATTACAATAATAGCTTATGTTATGACGAGTCATCGGGAGCCATATGGACATCGATCCGCCATGGTCATGGATATATGTTCTGTGGACAAGAAATATGGCTCAGAGTACCGATCATATATTGGAAGAGGGTAGAAGACGCGATCGTGTGCTGAGCATATGTCTCCTACCATTGATGTTGCCGAGATCCATTGTTCGACGGGTTGATGGTCGAGGAAAAGCTGATGTTGATTGGGTCCATTACCACAACTCTTACATTACACCGTGGAGGCGAAGACGCGTGAGTCGATTGTCGTTGTATTCATCATAGCGATGGAGCCGATCAACATACATGAGATGGTATCGTTCATGGTCTTCACTATACACTTATATCAATTTTGATAAGTTATGCCGATTTGATTGCTACATGCATAACATAGTAATCACCTCCACATTCGTATAAAAATTATTAAACCCAATTTGGATTCATTCTCAGATTTTGAATTTATTGTAAGTTTGTTATGAGTTTGGCATTTACCCCCCTCCCCCGCTCGCCCAAATTCCAATTAAAGCTTGCCTAATTTTGAGAAATTTACAAGAAAAGAGAACTCACTCATTACTTCCCTTTAAGCCATAGAGAATAGCTATTAGAGTTTGTGAATTTAATATTAGCCTCTCCCAAATTTCACTTAGATTTTAAATGAATATTCTATTCATTCCAAGGTTTGTTTTAAAGACTTCCCCCCCCTTTTTTTTATTTGATGCTATAAAATAAGCTGCAGGTTTTTCTACTTAACGCTAATAAATTAGCCTATTTCATTCTCCCATTTTTCTAAGTTAAAATATTTGATAAAATTTTGCGCTCCCAAAGATCATTCTGTGGGTCAGATCGGGTGTTTTAGCTTTCGATGCATCGAGCATAGCAGTGGTGTCTGACACCACGGTTTTCATCTTGTCTCACCACTGAGCAACATAGGCCTTCAAACCTGAAAGAATACATACAATGCAATATATATTCATCCCCTCCTTTTTTTCTAAGTCCTACAAAAATTTTGACAAAGATTTCATCTGGGGACCGACATCTAATAATGGTTGCTGGTATGCCCGCCGAAAGAGCATATGGTCTTTTAATTATAACCTATTTTTTCATATCTTCGCCCCCCGCTGAGCACAACGAGGTCTTCAAACCTACAAAAAAATATAAGCATATGTATATATTCATATTAATAAATCTCCACATGTTCTGACATATTTTGTGGCGTCGCAAAAAGGAACTGGTTGGGTATGCGATTGGAATGCAATGTAAGGGGGCAAAATCAAAAGAAGAATTCTCACGATGTTTTCCCCGATTTATAGCGAAGAAGAGAAATAGGAGGCGCGACCAAAAAATCGAAGGAAGAATCACGACGATGTTCTTCTCGCATGCGCGAAGTGGGTAAGAGATACACGACGTCGAAAATTGAAGGAATAATTTACCTGCTGATGATTTTCTTCTCCGATTCGCGGCAGAGAAAGATAGATGAAAGCGAGGTGGGATAAATCGAAGAATTTTTCGATGTTCTTCCTCGATTTGGCGTGAAAAGTGGAAGTGAGCGACCGAAAATCGGAAGAATGCCCGTGATGATTTTCTTCCCGGTTCATTGCAAAAAATGGAAGGCGGGAGGGAGGAGATGGGCTCTAATAGTGGGCTAGTGGGCTGTAGGTAAGAGCTGTGGGCCTTGGGCTGGAGGGAAGGAGGCTGGCGGGCCAGAATAGTGGGATTGAAGGGCTATTTGAAGGCTGGCGGGCCTTGGGAAGGAGGCGGGCTCATACAGGCTGCGGTTTTGGGCTGAGGCGGGCCAGCCGGTGGAGCAGGGTCGGCGGGTTTGGGTCACGCAGAATGGCGGGCTGCGGTGGCGGGCTGCATAGCTTCGTGGGCTGCGCGTGGAACGGGAACATCGGAGCCGACCGAAGTAGGCCGAGGCGGGTCTCGATCTGTGGCGTCACGGGAGTGGCGGCGAGCTTGGGCCACAAGAGACACGCTCACGATGGGTCAGGACACGCGGAACGCGCGTGTGATGGTGGCGATTTGCGGGAATGCGGGAAGGGGAGCCCGGGCTGCAGCGGCGGACCGTGCCATGGGACGCATGACTTGTGTTCAGACGACGCCAGCGGCGGGATGAAAATTGAGAAAAGTTTCAACAGGAAGAGAATTTTTTTAACTTTTTTGGCTTTTCTTTTCGTTTTCCCACTAGAGAGAGGAGAAATTTCGGAGAGAGAAAAAAACGGGTCACCAGAATGACGAGAGCGTGGGCGAGAATGAGAGGGAGTAGTTGAGGGAAATGAGGGGGGAGAGTGGTTTTCAGTTTTTTTATTTTTGAATTATTTTTTTTTTCAGAAAATTGAAAATGTGAGGGAATGGTTAAGCAGGGGGTAATTTGGGAATTTTAAATTAATTCAACCAATTTTAATTTGGGTTTGATAAATGCAAATATAAATAATATATATATCGATTTAGGTAATTCCATTGTTGAACGAATGACGCCATTTTATTTCCGTTTGGTTCGAAATGACGCCAAATTAGATCTATTTCACCAAAATGCACATCGCTATTTTCGATCTCGCCGACTCATCTGAATTGAATGTGAGCCTCATTTGATAAATTTTGATGTTTTGAATTAACGTGATCAATTTCACTAACGGTCATTTGATCCGCCGACCTTCTCACGATATACTGCAGATGTGTTGATAAAGCACTTGATCGCTGCTCATCAAGTCATGCAATATTTATATCCCGACCAATTTATATCCTCGGACTCAATTTCAAGATAACTGGATGACAAAAACCGTTCTCAATCAAAGATCATTTGAGTTGATTTTGGTGACGCCCAAAGATATTTTGAATCCCGATTTAATCGCCGCTCAAGTCCGTCGAATTTGACTTGTGGGTTTGTCTTGACACACACAAATGGAGGTCGTGTCCTCAACAATTGTGATTCGCATACATGGAGTCACATTTGTTGAAAATTGGTCAATTTTCGGGACCACAAGCTTGATCATTTTAGCTTCGCTGTACATGAAACTTTGACAGAATTTATCATTAGTATGTTGCCTTATTAAGGACCTGCTAAATGACGGGGATTGACCAACTTGTCAGAATTGAGTGATCGGATAGATAAGAGTTCTTATACTATCTACTATCTGCTTCAATGACTTTGTTGAAGATCTCTTTCTTTTATGTTATTGCATTTTGGAGTCTCCTCTAACCCTAGCTTCATGCTTGGTGGGGTTTGATGGAGGAATTGATCTACTTGTTTTGATGTATGACTCCACTGGGGAATCAGTTTATCTGTGCTTGAACGGATTTGCAATTCTTTCTGTCCTAGCTTTGAGCTTGATCGGATGATGAAGGATTGAGTCAATATTGACTTGTCGTGAAGTGTATGCACTCCATGAACCCTACGCTTTGATGAATTCATTTAAGGATACATATAGATGACCCGCTTATATAGGATCAATGTTGAGTTATTAGTCTAGAACGTGTACTTTAATGTGATCAATAAATAACCACAAAATTCATTTAGCCTTCAAACTTTTGAACTATGGAATTGCTTCCTCCTATGCTTTCTTGCGTGTAATATGAAGATTGATTTGAGGTAGCCCTGAGCATTTTCTCGATTGCCTTGATCTATCATCACGTAGAGATCTCGGATCCGATTGCTTATAATCACTAACCGGATCTGGTTTGAGATTGAATAGTTATCCATTGAATTGACGACGGGCTCTTTCACTACAACCTTTTCTTGTTTGGAGTGAGGAGAGCGCCGAACTCGACCATATTTGGGCTTGTTGCTTTGACTTTTAGAACCCACGAAGTCTAAGTCGTAGTGGATTGGGTTTTGTCATCAGACTGACGAATCTGGGCTCTTTCACTGTGGCCTATTATTGCGGCTTGTTGAGCGAGGAGAACGTCACCAACTCGGCCATTTATGAGCTTGTTGAGTTTGAACTTTAGAACCCATCTGTGTCCTAGACTTTAGAATGTAGAGGTTGATGTTTCTCCAACTTTGAGTTTCCAAATTAAGAGTTTTTTGACTTGCTCTAATTTGGCAACTGGGAGATAAATTTTGACATTTAGGGTTGTCTTTTCATACGTAGAAATATATTCTTTTTATTCCTGCAAGACTCTGCAACTTAACAGAAACAATTATGGATATATTCAGGGATTTCGGTGTAAAGCTCGATGTCAACATGAATAAGAATATATTTGAGGATCTCGTCTTATGGCACGATGTCAACTCAAATAAACTTGATATAAACTAAAAAAATGTGCCACCTGTTTTGCAGGGGGAATTCTAAAGTACATTTAGGAGAATTTTCAAGATAAAAATATACAAATACATCCATATTTGAATTGATATATTCTAAGAAGATTTTAACATACAACATTGATTTCATGTGTATATAAAAAATCTAAAAATGCCTCCTGTGTAACAAGAGAATTTTCTTCATATGGAGCATGTTTATTTAGGGATCTCGGCATGACGCGATGTCAACCTACATACATGGACTAAAAAAATGCCCCTTGTCTGCGGGGATTTCTATTGTCTCGAGAATGTGGTCATCAAGTATAGTTTTTCACATTAATTAGATAGTCTTTCACCCTTTAGGTCGATGAGTTGGTATGCCCTTTCTTGGTATACTTTTTCAATGATAAAAGGGCTTTCCCAATTAGGCTCAAATTTACCACCAAATTTTCAAAGATAATTGGGACCACCCTCTTTTTGAAATGTTCGAGGCCGCACAGTATGGTCAAAAGCTCTGGATATCTTTGCTCGATAGACTTTTAGATTTTGATGAGCTTACAATCTAACTTCATCAAGCGTATTGAGTTCCTCCATTCTATGAGCATTTTGATCTTTAGTTAGATTGTCGGATGGCTACTCAAGTGAAGGCAACTCAACTTCAAGTAAGAACCGCTTTAGTTCGAATACCAATGAATAGAGAGTTTTTCTTGTAGGTAGTTTGCCCATAGAGCCTCTATTAGCTATGCCATTCTCTCTAATTTTAGTGAGAATCTTGCTTGACTAATATCTTGTTGAAGGCCTCTGCCAAACCATTTGCTCTTGGATTGTATATTGAAGAGTATCACCAATCAATTTTGTGTCGATCGACGGATCTATAAATCTTTGCACTTTTGAAGGTTGTGCCATTATCAAAAATTTTTCGGCGTGACACTCCAAATCTATAGACTACATTATGTGTAAAGAAGTTAATCACTCAATCAACAGTAACTTCTTTAAATGGGATAACTTTAGCCCACTTAGAGAAATAATCACCGTGGATGAATGTCTAGTTGATGACGGTGGATCAATGGGTCCATATCTATCAACATTAAAATGGCGAAGCTATTGTTGGGTGTAATGGATTTGGAGGTTGATGGATGAGATCCCCATATACTTGGCACTCATGATACTTCTTAGCGTGATTAATACAGTCTCTCACCATAAATGACCAATAATAACCCATCCTTTTGATCTTTACTGCCATCTTGGGACCTGACTGATGTGCACCACAAAGTCCTTCATGAACTTCAGCCATCACTTTGCTAGCTTCATCTACACCTAGGCATCATAGCCACATTTATTCAAAGGATCTAATGATATACAATTTGAAAGCATAGTGTAACATTCTCTTCTCGATTTGAGCTGTCAGTGATTTATTACTTAGTAATTTACCTTCTTTAAAGTAGTCGATGAAGGCTTGCCTCCAATCATGTGACACTTTTACAACAAAGGCTTCACACTACTTTTCTGAGGCAATGTCATTCTTAGCTCTTCTTGGTACAACTTCTTATTAATTTTGGGGAGTATAAGGAGCAACCTAGGTCGCATCCTGTTGGGTTAGATTTGTAACCCCTCTACCTGCGTGGATTGATACTTTATCAGTTCAAGAATGCATCGAGTAAATATGCCGATCATGACATAATCACCATTCATACTTGTCATTTTCTTAGCTAATTTTACTAAGCAGCCATCTTTGCTATTCTCGGATCGAGATGAGTTAGTGTGATATTTAGTATCTGCTTCATAAGCTAGGATGTGCAACTAGAAAATCTGCTAAGACTTGTCCCTTCACTGCTTTCTGCGGAACGTATGTGATATCAAATTGTGAAAGCAATACTGCCCATCTTGCCAAGCGATCTATCAGCGCAGGTCTTGTCATCAAGTACTTCAGTGGATTGATCCTCGAGATGAGGGCAATCTTGTGAGATAACATATAATGATGAACTTCAAGTGGCAAGACTTCTTTAGCTCTAAATACTTTAGCATGAGGAGTGGATTTTGTGGAAGTACAGTCTAGATGTCACGTTGTGTCTATTTTTAAGGGAATTTCACTTCAAGATTTTGGCCTTAAAATTTGCTCACTTATTTACTAGGACCTTTCGATGGCAGATTCTTGGACATGTGATCCAAGTGTCACGCATCGATGTTCACCATGCGAGACTTGAATTAGTAGAAATTTTGCAAGGGTTGTAGGAGGAGGTTTCTTTGGAGGAGCAACTCTAGCCTCCCTAATGATAGGACATTCGTATTTTTTTTCATCAGTCATTTCTTCTTAGCAACTTTGAGAACCCGATGCACTTCAAGTATCACCATATAAGCTAGAATATGATGTTATCTAATTCAAAATGACTATTTGATTTGATCAGTAGAGCTATTCTGCTTTACTCATCTTAGGCTGTCAAACCTGTTATGGGTTGGAACACTCGCTTCTGGTTCCACAACTAGTTGTACAATTTTTTACTTGAACAATGGCTGTTGAACACGTAGTTTAGCATTTCTTTTTCTCCATTTTCTTTGGGTTAGCTTGCTTCTAGATGAAGAAGCTTTTGTGCTGCTACTTCTTCTCGAGGCTTTGGCCTCCATATTTATTTTTCTTTATACTGGACCTTTCAGTAACGGATTCCTGAACATGTGGTTCATGTGTCACACCCCAATGCTCACCGAGTAGGAATTGCTTATAACAGTCTTGAGCTCTTACAACCACTGATTATAGCTTTTATAGTGGAGCATTTTTAGCTTCTTTGATAATTGACATTTGATACCTGTTCTTCATAAGACATTTTCCCTTAACAACCTTCAGAACTCTATGTGCTCGAGTAGATAGAGTTTCATGTTGTTTCTTCAAAAAGGTTGACGCTAACTGCTGTTCAGCCCAAAAATACTGTTTAATGTCACCAATAGAGCTTTTCCTTTTCACCCATCTCAAAATTTTTAAATTTATTATGGGGTAGAAATACCGCTGGTTGCAAATTGTATGACTTGTGCTTCGCATAACTCGAGCTCAGCTTTAGTGTTTCTTCTCCTTTGCCTTCTACTCAATTTTCCTCTAGAATAGGAGGCTTCAGTAGCATACATTCCTAGTGCGAAAGGTTCAACTAGCAGGGTTGTCGCATTCACAGGAATGACTGAAATTTTCTGCCTAGTGAAGGTTCTCTTCATGACTAGTGCCTCAAAATGAATCAATATTTTAAGTACAAATGCTATCTTTTGAGGAACCTTAGTAGCAGTAGTGGACATTCCAATTATCTTTGAACAAGTCCTTTGAAAGTTGGTAGAGTTGGTAGAGTTTACTAAATTGGGATGGTTTACCCAAAGATTCTCGGTATTGATTACAACATTAGCCGACGAACATTAACTCTGACCGGATGATGATGAACGATGTGTGATCCATCGATATAGAGAACAAGCATCAATCATAATGAGATGAATGATTTAACTTTAATTTCAATGATAATTAATTTTCAATTTTTTTTTCATGCTCACGCTACTATAGCTTAAATTTGACTAACCAAAGATGGAAAGAGAAACCGTCCCCAGTGGAGTCGCCAGAAATCTATGGGCTCCGAAAATTTGCCACTGATCTCTTTGATGAAAAGAGTGGTTTAAAGGTATCAATATAATTTTTAGAAGGCAGATGAGATAGTAGATAAGTCACTACCCTTAGATTTCATCCTCATTTGATGAGGATTTTAGATCTGGTTTCCTATAGGCGCAAGCCCCTATAGTTAATTACCCCTCTCAATAAGTGAGAGAACTTTTTAACAATAGTTGTCAATTCGAACGAGCACATGTAAAGATATGGAGTTTTAGAATTTAAGATATGAAATTCATCATTATAGCTTAAACTGGATGGTTGGGAGAATGATGACGTGCATCTAGATCTTATGGTTCGTCATCGCGTCATGGTCCCTAGTCTACTTAGTTAGAGGAGGTAGACCCAACGAAGGATTCTCAGAAACACATGGGACGTTCAAGAAATCCTTGTAGACCTAGGATGGTGTTTGTCTAAGGAGACAATCTTAAGTCTACCTTAGCTGATAGAGGGCTATTTGCCCTTTCAAGTATACCCTATGATTCACAACTCAAAGGGCAGAGCCATTGGGAGCATACCGCAACGCCGTGAGTAATATAATGGAGCTACCAAACCATCCATGAGGACTCTGGTCATAACTACTTCATTTGTGGAGCCCACTCGCCAAGCCACGCAGTTCAGAGGACATGAGCCACATCCTTACCCAGAGATTGATGAGAGATGTAACACTTAATTTGACATGACTCTTTTGTGAACTATAAGTTTCTTAATTTTTCATCTCGACAAACAAGCAAGGTTGTGGAAGGTGGATTGAAGTTTTTCTTTAAGTTTTAATGATATAATTTCATTTAGCTAGATTGCTACTTAAATTTGATTAATTAGAATATATTTAAGAGTTTTAAATCATGTCAACTCTGTTTAATTATTAATAGAGGATTAGATCTATGTCACATAGAATCGTTTCTAGATATTCTATTTGAAATTCTTATTATATATTTTTAGGTTTTGTTAACCCGGACCCAGTCCTAAGACTAAACCGAGAAACAACCCATGCAGCATCCTCAGATCCTTGAATTTAGGCATTCAGCATAGTGTCGGGGCACATGCGGGTGTTTATAGCTTAATTATTTATCTAAGGAGACAATCTTAAGTGTACCTTAGCTAACAGAGGGCTATTTGCCCTATCAAGTATACTGGCTTACAACTCAAAGGCGAGCCATTAGGGAACATACTGCCATATCGATCATAATATAATATAGCCGACCAAACTACCCGACGAGGACTTTGATCAGAATCGCTTCATCTGAAAGCCCAAGCTACGCTAAAGGATACGTGCCACATCCTTACTAGCGTGAGATTTATTAAGAGTAAACATAATAGAACACTTGATTTAACATTGACTCTTTTGTGAGTTAGAGTTTGCTTAATTTTTCACTCCCGAAAAATAATTGCAAAATGGATGGATTGAGTTTGATTTGAGCTTTTAATAATAGAATTCCATTTAAGTATTTTGATTGTAACTTAAAATTGATTGATTAGAATATGTTTAAGAGTTTTAGATCCTATCAACTCTATTTAACCGCTAATAAGATTAGATTTACTTTCACTGACGTAATCGGATATTTCACTAATTTAAAACTCTTATTATAGGTTTTTATGTTTTGTTAACATGAACCCAGTCCTAAGATAAACCGGGAAATAACCCACGCAGCATCCTTAAACACTTGAATTTAAGCATTTAGCATAGTGTCGGGGCACATGCGGGTGTATTTAAGAACTTAGGTAGTTTTTATTTTTTTAAATTATGAAATTGATTTTGTATTTTCATTTAATTCTAATTTTAGCCCGCACAACCTTTTCAGACATTAAAATTTGTAATTAAAATCTCTATGTTCGAGCACATGCAGGAATTTATAGCTTAGCTAATGCCATCTAATTAATAAAATTATCACTCTTGAAAATCATATTTAGGATGAAATTCGTTAATTTTTGATTAAAGGAGACCCTATGATTTTTGTAGATTTTGATTTAGTATCGCTTTGTACAAGGGTTGCAGAGATCCTAAAAAAAGCATTTTGGTTTCAGTTTAATACACTATTGGCATTTAGTTTACTTGTTGAGTTTTAATATTTCTCCTAATTTAATTATGCTCAATTTATATCAATTTTGATAAGTTATGCCGATTTCAGTATTTGTTACTTTAGCCTTACTCATGCTTATCATCTAGCATAGTAATCACCTCCACATTTGTATAAGAATTATTAAACCCAATTTGGATTCATCCTCAGATTTTGAATTTATAGCAAATTTATTGTGTTTGACATTAGTCCCCCCCAAATTCTAATTAAAGCTTGCCTAATTTTGACAAATTTATAAGAAAAGAGACTCTCTCATTTTAAGCCATAAAGAATAACTATTAGAGTTTGTGAGTTTAATATTAGCCTCTCCCAAATTTTACTTAGGTTTTAAATGAATATTCTATTCTTTCCAAGGTTTGTTTTAAAGACTCCCCCCTTTTTTTTAATTTTACACTATAAAATTAGCTGCAAGTTTTCCTACTTAGCTCCTAAATTAGCCAATTTCATTCTCTCATTTTTCTAAGTCAAAAGATTTGAAAAAATTTCGGTAGCCTCCCAGCATCATCCGAGGGTCGATCGGGTGTTTTGGCTTGCTTTCGACGCCTGAGATGGTTCGTGACACCATATTGATCATCTCGTCGCTACGAGCACAACGCCAACTTCAAGGAATACATACAATGCAATATATAATCATCCCCCTCCCCACGCATTTTTTTTTAAAGTCTAAAAAACAAAATTTTGGCAAAGATTTCATGGGGAGCATTTCCACCGGCTGAATTTGTGAAGGCGTCTTGCACATACAAAAATTTTTTCGCATATTTACCTGCGCGAAGACATGTTAAATTGCAAAGACATATTAAAGAAGGAGGTGGGCTAAATTAAAGAAGATGGCATGCGGCAGAGATGATGCAAAAGTGGTGTGACGCGAAAAAAGAAGAATTTGTGTTCGATGTTCTTCCTCGGCTAAGCAAAAGTTGAAGGTTACGATGCGTGAGAAAATCGAAGAATTCTCACTGACGATTTTCTTTTCCCAGGTTGGCGCAGAAAACGGAATCCGCTAAAGCGAGAGGGATGCCAAAATCGAAGGAAGAATTGTCTTTTGACGACGTTTTTCTCGATTCTGCAGAAATCGAAGGGGCCGGCAAAATCGAAGGAAGACCACTGTCACGATTTTCTCTGTGTGGAATAGAAAATGGAAGGCTATGGATATAGGAGTAGGGCTGTAGGGGTTGATTGGAGGGAAGGAGGCTGACGGGCAGAATAGTGGGCTAGTGGGCTGGGAAGAGCTGTGGCGTTGGGCTGAATGGAAGGAGGCTCGGGCCAGAACAATGGGCTTGAAGGGCCATTTGAAGGTTAGCGGGGCCTTCGGATGGCAGGCCGTGCAGGCTGCTTTCGGCCGAGGGTGGCCAGTGGCAGCAGGTCTGGTCACGCGAACCATGGCATGCCGCGGTTCCCGCGTGGAACGGCACAGCGGAGCAGGCCGGGTCGAAGCAGGTCAGCGAGTCTCGGGTGGCGTCGCGAGAGACATGGGCGACAGGTCAGGAAGCGGAACGCGCGCGACGGTGGTGGTTTGCGGGAACGCGGGAAGGGGAGCGGCGGGCTGCAGCGGCGGACGCCGTGGGATGCACGACGCCGGACCCGCCATGCGGCGGCGGAAGGAATCGAGAAAAGTTTCAACAGGAGGAGAATTTTTTTTTTTTTTGGCTTTTCTTTTCAGTTTTCCACGAGAGTGAGAGGAGAAATTCTGGAGAGAAAAAAAGGGTCACTGGAATGAGGAGAAGGTGGGGGAGAATGAGAGGGAGTAATTGAGAAAAATGAGGAATAATTTTTAATTTTTTTTTTGAATTATTCTTTTTTTCAAGAAAACTGAAAATGAGAGGGAATGGTTGAGCCGGGGATAAAATTTGGGAATTTTAAATTAATTTTAAATTAATTCAACCAGTTTTAATTTGGGTTTCACGTCAATAAATGCACAATCAATATATATTGATTTATAATTCCATTGTTTCAACGCGAATGACTTTCACGCGGAGCCGTTTGAAATTGACGCTAAATTTCCAAAAAAACGTCCACTTTGACCGCCGATTTTCACGATACTGCTCAATTGAATGAAATAGTCTCATTTGATAAATTTTGATGTTTTGAAGCCAATGACGGATCAATTTCAACGGAGGCCGTTTGATCCTCGTGGATACCTTCGATTGATATGGCGGTTTGTTGACGACTTGGCCGATCGATTGCTCATCAAGTCATGCATGTCTCGACCAATTTTGGCGTTTCAATGCGATGACGAAGTCCGTCCCTCGATCAGAGGTCATTTGAGTTGATTTCGGTGATGTCCAGTGTATTTTGAACCCCGATTTGTAATCGCCGCTCAAGTTCAATTGGATTTGTGACACATATGGAGATCAACACTACCAATACAAAAGAAAAAACATACAACCAAAGTTTGGTATATTCAAAGAAAATATCATGCATTACATCCAAACATCATTAACCATCACTTAGAGGTCCACATTCAACAAAAGAAAATTTTAGTTTACAATAAAGTATTGTTGCATGAGATAGTGGTTAACATAAAGATTGAACAATAATTACATAATCTTAAAATACGAATCATCTTCTTAACTCCTTGTGCATCCATCTAGCTTTTGATTTTGTAGGTCTTGAAAGAAAGGATCAATCATCAGGATTCGATAAGTTCTCATAAATTGTGTCAATCTCTTCAGCAAAAAAATCTAGAATACTAAAAAGCTCTGTCATTAGTTCATTGAACATTTGTCTTTCCTTAAAATCCCATGTTGAACTCGATTGCATTTGTAGGGTTACACTATCGCATCATGAAAATTTAATCATGAGATTGATCACTTTCATTCTTTTAGTCTTCTTGCATCTAGTAAATTCTTTTGAAGATGAAGGTATTGACCTTTTGTCTTCTCGAATTCTATGTAAGTTCAACATTAGGAAACTCAATGGGATGGGATGCATTTGTACATATCTCGATAAAACTTGATCACATCATCTAAACTAATATGTTGAGTACCAAAGGAAGTTTCATAATTTCCTAACTTTGCCCATTATCCTGTGGCATGACCTTCACCACAAACTTTTTCCAGTTTATTGTAATTTATAATTGGAATATTTAAAAAGCCAGTATCTTCTAGAAAAGCTTATAATGCAAGAAATAAAAATACTTAACATATATTTCTTAGTAATATCATGTGGGAAAACTATATATTACAAAAAAAATATTTGAATATGTGATGCATATTCTTGTCCCATCAATATCATTTTTTATCTTCATCCCAAGACACACCTGATTTTCTCATTAGCTCCTAGATGTGATTCCATATTTCTCTTTGATGATCTAATTCTTGCATTGATCCTGTGACTTCAATTCCAAATTTATGTTTTAATTTATAAGAAACACCTTTGTACATAGTACTTTGAAGCTTCTTATATTCATATCAACATACTCACATGATTTGTAAAAGCCCTGAAATCCATTCTAGTTTTGTACTCCAGGCAAAATGCATTCTTTTAGTTTTTAGAGCTAGTGGGGAGTTAGGAGGAAGATTGTCCATTTAACCTAATTAGACAACCATTATATTGAAGCAAATATTAGTAGTTAGTATGATTAAAAATTAATCTTATAAAAGAAATTATGCAAAAAAAGATAAATCTATAAAAACAAAGATGCTTTATTCTACCTAGAAATAAATATTTGTATCATCTATTACATATATTAACCGAAAAAATATATATATTTCACCCAAAAGATAAACAATCGATAAAAAAATATTTACGATATACTAATATAATATAATTTATAAAAGATAATAAATCTAACATCCCAAAATATGGACTATGCTAGAAAGGATATTTTATGTCATCCAAATTTCTAGCTAATAAGTTCATGCGGCTCCACTTTGCATGAGCTATTTGGTCTCTTTTGTCTAACCACTCACCAGATTCGTCTATAACCCTCATGTCATGCCTACTAATATGTGCTCTCCTAGCCCACTCATCCTCTGGAAGAATGAAATCATCACCCCCTTCTGAAATGATCCAATTATGTAATATACAAGATGCAGGAACAATATCAACTTGTATTTATAATGAAAAATATGGGTCACACTTGATAGTTCCAAATTGATTTTTCAAAGAACCAAAAGCACGCTCCACTGTAGTACGGAGAGATGAATGTCGAAGGTTAAACAACTCATTAGCATTGGTTGGTTTAATGCTACTGAATTCTTGAAGATGATATCTTGTCGCATGAAATGGAGATATAAAATCCATCTTAAGAGTAGCCACCCACTAGTACTTGTGAATAAATGTGAATCAATCATTCGTATAAGTAATAATTGAAACTGATATTTATGATAAATATATTTTGTACCTTCTAAAATAAATAGATCATCAGATCATTCTAAGGCATTATAGAGTACTGTAGCATCATGTGCTGAACTTTCTCACCCAGCTAAGACATATGCAAATCTCAAATCAAAGTCTACTCCTACAAGCACATTTTGGGTGGGATAAGGTTTTCTCCATCTAAAAGCAGATTCATGCTCCTTAGGAACCCTAACTTTAATATGAGTTCCATCAAGAGCACAGATATAATACTGAAATTAATAAGTTATATTAGTAAGAGCATTAAAATACTTATATAAGATTTCATACCTTGAAGAAAGGAAAGAATCTATCACTCGATTGTATTTTATGTGGAGTTTCCAATGTTGCGGGCTTTATCATCTCATGTCGTAACTCTCCTACATCATATAATACAACATTAAAGTACCTACTCACAGTTTCTCCATATCGTTGAAAGTTGAATCGAATGACCTGATTTTGCACACTGTGCCCAAAGGTATGTAATAACATAGCAACCTGTTCCTTAATTTTTATATTAAGCGTGTCTACAAGTAAAATAAATACATAATTTAAGAACCATATTCAAACAATCTGAATTGAATCCATGATATAAGCTAGAAAGGTAAGTTTCAAGCTGAATATTTTGCTCAGGATTAATTCTTTGATCTCTCCTCGTGTATCCAATAAAACAAATATAATAATGGTTGTAAGCAATGAAGGCATGAATAAAAGCAAATTGATTTCCATTGATCTCCACATCATTTGAAAACTCATCGTAATTGGACGACCATCCTTCACCCTCTTCAGAGATCACACTCATTGATTTTTACAATGATATTCGCTAAGCTGAGTCCTCAGAAAATAAGAAAAAAATGTTTAGGAGAATAACAAAGCCATCAAATTAGTTTAGAAACAAAGGAATTATAAAGAAAACAAATATCAATTAAAATATTTAATAAAATTAAATTTAATATATTGTTATGATTAAAATAAATAAGTTGTTTGCATTAAGTACCTTTTGACACCTAATATTTATTTTAGAGGCTTTTACATACACTCTCACCATATTCTTATCTATTTATAAATTAACCACCTTCAATATCAAAAGTTCAAATTGACATTCAAATATTGAAATTCATAACAAAATCCCAACCCAAAATTTTCATTTTTGTAAAATTCATAATAATTTGATCGTGGCATACATGGGCCTCATAGTTAATAAAATGATGAACATGGTTAAATTATAAATGCATATATTTTAGGTGGTTGATTTGTAAATATCCCTTTATTTTATATGCATGAAATGTCTGAAGTGATCATGTTAAATAACAATGTTATTTGAAAGATAATTGCCAAAAAGCTCTTTGTTTTGGCTAAATTCAATGTAACTGATTAAGAAACATTAAGACTAGTTTGAACGAATAAATAGAGGGAGATTTTTATGGGTTAGAAAACTTTTTGGGATATCATGAGCTTTGGATTTTTGAACCTTTGGAAAATTAATCTTCCTAAAGCTCTTATAGATTCTAATTTATAGTACAAAGGCTTACATTCCTTATCTTTATGTGTTATTTCCTTTCTTACACATCTACTATCTCCCCCTTCTAAATCCCCTTGCTAGGTGTCTCACAGACAAACCATGATCTAACATTAACCATAGAACATATTATATAAATATTTGGCCAAAAATAAGTTTTAAGTAATAAAGAAAAATCCTACTTTAAATGGGCAAAACCTTTTGTTTAGGAAACAGAAAGTTATTAGAAAATATCTTCATCAAGAAAAAAAAATGAGGGTGGGCCCACCTTGTAGTTCTCTCATGCTTGTTTAACAAAATAAATAATACTTAATTGGGCTTGTCCACCACTAGCTTATTTGAAAAAAATAATTAAATTATAAGACAATATTGAGTATAAAATAAACTTTTAAATGATACTCTTCATGAACGAGCCTAAACTGAGTTTTAATTGAACTTTATCAAGAGCTTGTTCACAAGTTTTAAATGATCTTTTTTATGAATATAAATAAATGGAATAATGAGTTCAAATTTAGCTATTTAGTTACTATGTATTTATGAAGTATTCAAATTTATTTAATTACTTAATTAAATGATCATGAACAAGTTGTAATAAAGCTGGGCCACAAATAACTTGTTGAACACTTTGTTCATTTGCAACCCAAATAATGGCTGATTATATATTAACTATTGTGATTCATTTTATCTCGAGCTTTCATTTTTTATTTTTTTTAAACTTATATTTGTTGATGTATTTTTATTATTAAAATAAATTAACTTATTTAAAAACACTCAAAATAATTTATAAGTATTTGGAGCATTTTTTATTTTTAAAATAAATTAATTTATTTAAATCACTCAAGATAATTTATAAGTGATTGTCTATTTTTAAAAATAACTATCACATGCAATTATTACCACATTAATATTCAACATAATTTATTTCAAATTAAAATAGAAATAAAATAAAATAAAGTTAAAATAATAAATAATAAATAATAAATAATAAATAAATGTGATCCAAACTAACTTTTGAATAAATTAGACTAAGTTGGAGATCACCTCGGTATATTAAACATGGGAAAAAAAATTAATAATCAATCATTTGATAATGAAGATGAAGAAGTCAATTTCCACATGATATATTTTCTAATTATTAAAAAAAATCTTTAATATTTGCTTTAGATTGTTAGCATTTTATTAGGTTGGTAGACATAAATAATAAATCATGGATTAATGAAAGTTGGAAGAATCTTGAGGTATTGGACCTGTCTTCTAAAGATTGTTTGAGGTTTGTTAGATCGTTCTCCTTTAAGGGGAAAGATTAAAGGGAAAGAAATTTAGCATAAATATTAGTTTTGACATTTGTAGTCATAGTTAGTGCTAACAATGTAAATCATCTTTTTTGTTGATGGTGTGCATTAACATTATTAGTGATAGCACGTTTGTATTTGGTGTCATGTTATGCATTAATCTTATAAATGATGATATGGGTTGACATTATACATCAACTTTATAAGTAATGCATGCATCAATAATATATTTTAGCTTCATAGGTGCTAAGATATATTGGCGAATAATCAATCTTATGAGTGATAGTGTGCATAACAATTTTATAAGTGATGATGTGTATGCTAGATGCTATAGTATTTTGTGCTTGTTTGATTATCTACTTATGATGAGTTTTGTTCCTCGGAGTCCATCTTTTTATTTGTCTTTTTCTTCCTGTTTTTCTAGTTTCTGCTTGAGACCAGCTTTCTGTGACTTGGTCCGCTGATAAGTTTTGTTTTTATTTTGTTTCTTCAGTCCTCCAAGGGATTATTGTTCTCCTTTCTGTAACCTCCATTTTGGAATACAATTGGGCTTAGGCCCTCAAATCTTTTTCAAAAAAAAAATAAAACTTCACCTAGAAGCAGTCAATGAAATATGTTGAAACCCTATTTCATTTTTACGGTTTAGAAACATGATTTAAGAACCTCAAAATACAAAAAAAAAAAATGAAGGAAATATTCCATTTGGAGTGCAACCGAATAATTATTTTTCCTAAAAAATTGTAAATTTAATAGCTTCCTATGCTTAAAACCAAAATATGCCCCCATCATTCAACAGACGAAAGAACATCACAGGAAATGAAAATGATGAAAGCAATCAGAACTTTAGATATTTTTTCAAAAAAAAAAAAAAAAACTTCAGATACTAATCATATAATTTGTCAAATCACCCAACCAATTTTTATCTCTGCCAAGCCTCCGATTTCGAACTGAAGACTTGAAGAGTATAAATCCGATGGGAAACTCTTACAGGAAAACAACTAAATAGTATTTAAAGATCAAAATCATAATTCCTTACCAAAAAATATCCTTACTTTGTTGTACTCCCCAATCCGAAACCGAATTTCATCTCTCTGTGAAAACCTCTTCCGTTTAAGTTTCTCTTCTCGCGGAGAACAGCAACTCTTGGTTGGAAGAGTTCGGGGATTCAGAAGGCTAGAGACAGCAGAAAAAGGCCAGTACATGAGAACTCTCTTGACCCTTCACCTTATAATGAGATCTCGAATTACGTTGTCCCGTATGCACTAGTTAGTACAATGACTTAATTTTAAATTAGCCCTAATTAATAACGTAATTAGCTAATTAAACTGTTAAAAAAATTTAAAATAATCCCATCTTAGTCATGGCGTGATCAGCCGCCAACGCCACATACATATAAAATAATTTTTTTTAAAAAAAGCTAAGCGAGAGATCGAATCCGATCGATCTCTCTCCCTCGTTTCTCTTGTACGCCGCCCGCCTCACCATCGGTCGACGCCGGTCTTCCCGGCCGATCAGCCTCGCCTGCCCGCCAGATCCGCCACCACGGATCAACCTTTGACCGAAAGGTATTTTTTGAGTTTTTTTCAAAACAAAAGGGTAATATCCATTTGTGGCATGTATTTGTTGTATTTAATGATGTTTGTAGGCATATTGTAGATCTAATTTATTGTAGTATTTTTAGGTATACATATTATGGATCTAACTTATTTTGTGTGTCAAGTTAAATTATGAAATATATTTCTTCATTCCAATAAAGTTTAAAAGTTTAACTAATACAAATGTCTAACATATTGATATAAATTTGTTGAGCGAACAAAAAAATTATACTTATCCCAAATAGCGAGCAATGTAAAATGAAAATTATTTTGAGTTTGATGAGGGAGAAAGTTTGCAAATAAAGCTTTATGGCTCTATCTCACAGATATTCCTAAATATGAAAGTATCTTGGCTATCATTTTTCCATCATATCTTCAGTCAAATACAAAGCAACCAACATGATGAGGGTTTACTAAAAAGACTGCTTTTATTGCCACCAAAAAAATTAAAAGGAAGAATGATACAATCATCAATTTTAAGAAAGTAACTAATGAGAAGATTGAAGAACGAGTTGAAGCTTTATTATGGAGAAATGAGAAGTAATGGATATTCTTCTCTAATACACACAATACTAGCAAAAGTGTTAATCTCTTGAATATAATTATAACTTATTCTACTCTTGAGTATAAGTTAAAGGGGTTGTAATTCCATGATGTTAAAATCCTCTATTGAGAGAAGATCAACAATAAAAGAAATTATTTACGTCTTTGAGTCCAAATATGGCTTCTAAAATTAGACTCCAATTGTATGACACTCAATATGTAACTACCGCCTATTGACGAACTACTATAATAGTGTATTGATGTGTACAATTTATGAAAATTTTGGCATTTAAGGTTTGAATTTGGTTTTGAATGTTGGAAGTGTTGTTCCATCATGCTTTGTGTTGGGGAGGGAAAAGTTGTTTCATTCTGATCATTGATATGCTAAATCAGTTCGTGTTCAAATTGAATTCTATTTGTGAAGCAAATTTAGGTTTATACTAGAATAATCTAAAGTGGACATTCATAATTAATTGGTTGCATGTAAGGGGAACCAACTTGATTTGCATATATTGAATGCCTGTTTGGGTGGATGGTGAATCTTTCAATTTTTTGTTTTTGCAAAAACAGTGAAATAGATTTATTTATTTTTTATTTTTTTGTGTGTATGAAGTTAATATTTGTGTTATTTTTATTGTATATATTAAAGATTTGAATTTTCTTTATATAAATATAAAATTTTAGATATTAAATATGTAAATATATAAGAATTATGTGTTATGTATGTTAATATCTGTCCCTCAAAAAAAAAAAAAAGAAGTAAAGTCACACTGAACTTGCAGAGATTTTAATAAAAGTTGTCAATAATATTTCTAGTCTAATTTGAGGAAATATTAAGAAGAATTTGCTAAAAGGGGTCTGTAGAGGCATTTATGAGAAAATATTATACGCGAGTTTGGATGTAGCTATTTAGTTTGATTTTTATAATTTATAAAGGTGGGCTTTTTGTTGGTATCTTTCATAATTTGAATATCGATTGTCAAAGTATGTAAATTTGATTAGTGTTGTATCTTATATGTGACTCATAAATGATTAAATCATTATCGAGGTCGATGCGATTTGGTTAATATGTAAATTTTATATTATAGATTACCATTTTCAACTCATTTACAAAATTAGTATATATTTTAACAAATTTCCATTTACTAAGTTGTATAATTGTCACTGTTTGTTGTTCTAAGTTGTAACTTGTTAGGTTCCGAAGTGAGGTTGTGGCATTCAATCTTTGTGGTTTAAAATGATTTCTGTAAGTTGTTACGTAATGGATACTTAATGTATCGATGAATGAGCTATGTTAATATTCTTTTGTAGTCTTTTATATCATATTTGAATCCAATCATTTTTATGCGTAATAGGTAGCATTTCACATCTTCTATCATATGAATCCAATAATTTTATTTCTCCTAAATTAAATTATTTGCATTTATAAAGCGGAAAAGATTATTGTTGTTACATCGGTTAGTGATGAGTTCTACTTCAGATAGTTCTTTATTATGGCGGTAACTAAGAGTAACGAGCGATTTCATTCCAACATATATTGGTTGGAAAAATTGTCACCAAATCCCACGGATTAGATTCGAGAATTACAGAAACAAATCATGAATTTGTTGAAGATAGATCCAACAAAGTTCTTTGTGAGTCTGGTCGCTTTTCTATTGGTCTGGATTTATTGCAACTCAGATGATGAAGAAGTCGCTATGCTCACCGCGGCACAACCTATTGTGGTTTATGTCGAAGTTATGGAATTGATGTCTGAGTACCATGTGTTTGATGTCACTAGCAGGACCTTCAAGATTGAATTAGGTGAAAATAACGAGTGTATGTGTACATGTAGACAACCGCAAGCTTACCATCTACCATGTGCGTGATTCGTGTCAACGACACATAAACCACGCCCATTATGTCTCATTATAGTTTGCAAAACTATATCAACACCTACCGGGAATTCCACACGATTGGGAAGAGTGGGGTGGACACATCAATGGTGGCACATGCAGATTATAAACCACCGAATGTCAAAAGAAAAGACGGGTGGCCGACAAAACAGAAAAAATAGCATGGACGAGAACATTACAAAAAGTTCTAGGGTTTATAGTGTGTGTAAGACTGTTGAACACAACAGGTCGATGTGTCCTCAAATACGATCACGCAGATTGTAATTCATTAGTAGTTGTTAGGTGTTCGGGCAAGTGTTGTGCTGGTTATGTTGTGTATATATGTGGTGTTCGGTGTTGTCACATTTACACTAGCTCTATTGAGTGTAATTGAAGTATTGTGTTATGTTTAGTGTTTGTTACACTACCGTAGTTGAGTGTAATTGAATTGTCGTGTTCAATGTTATTTGTTACACTGGCTCTGTTGAATGTAATTGAATTGTTCTGTTCAGTGTTGGTTTTTACACTTGCTATAGTTGTTACATTTGGTACGCTTTTTACACTTGTTATAGTTGTTATACTTGGTAGCGCTTGTTACACTTGTTACGCTTGGTACAGTTGCTACACTTGTTAAATGCTACGCTTCTTCATAGCTTGCCTTATTAATGTTTAACTAATTGCACATTATTCTTTGCCTCAATTACAACAGGAAAGATGTCCGGCGCCACCAGAGGAGCACGGCGATGAGACGATTGTTGACTACCACCACCACCTAAGTGCCAAGTACATGGTACGAACCTGAGATCCCTGATTCTAAAATTTCTTTTACTGTATACATTTTAACCCTACTTATGAATGATTGTGGTGGTTTGATCGGTCGCCGACACCTACCGCGATGTTTAGGAATGGCTCGTCAATTGTCCCAGATTTATGGATGCTGCGGCAGGCCTAGTATGCGATATTAAGCTAGATCACCACTTACTGACAGCTTTCGCTGAGCGGTGGTGTTCGCAGACGAATACCTTCCACCTGGCCACCGGTGAGATGACGATTACATTACAGGATGTTGCGATGATTCTTGGTATCCTGATAGGCCCACATGATTGGCGGTGTTGGCTCGGTGATGATGCGGGGCTACATGGCTGATTATGCGATGAGTTGCTTGGAGCGCATCCTCCATACATTGTATACCATGATCCGGCCCATCCGCGATATCACATCACAAATGGGACAGCTCATGCACGCACGGCCTTACGATGGTCGCTACATACATACCACCGCGATTCATATTTAGATCTACCGAGCTACTTCATTATGCATGTCGAGCGCACATACCGCTTGCCATCGATCTTTTCTTTTGCCGATACTTCGCGTTCTCGAGGTTCACCTACGATCTACCATTACTCGTGATATTGACACGCTCACTGAGCCGGGTTCACCGTGCTCGCTCATCTATACAAGGAATTGCATGAAGCAACAAAACCAACGCGCACCAACATGGCTGGATGTGTTCATTTACTGCAGATATGGGCGTGGGAGCACATTCATGTGGGAAGACCTACATTACATGTTCCATATCCTACATAATGACTTAGTAGATTCGATGGAATGAAGGTTTTGTTGTGGAAATGGCGATCCAATATCGAGTTTATAGGATGAGTTGGACTCAGAAGTCGCATGTCCGATTTGATGTAATGTTTATTGCCTTACTCATTATTGGATGTTTATTACAATAATAACTTATGTTATGTACGCAGGTCATCTGGGAGCCATATGGACATCAGATCTGCTTGCGTGTCATGGATATATGTTTACAGGGACAAGAAATATGGCTAGAAAATCATCATGTTGGAAGAGGGTAGATACCGCGCGTGTGCTCGCATTCGACATATCTCCCATGATGTTGCCCCGATAGATCCATTGTTCGACGGGTTGATGGTCGGAAAAGCGATGTTGATTGGGTCCATTACCACAACTCTTACATTGTACCGCGAGTGAAGACGGAGTCGATTGTCGGATTCATCATAGATGATAAATGATCAACCGATACATGAGATGGTATCGCTCATGGGCTTCACTATACATGTTGAAGGCACCACACTTCCTCCTCGACACATACTACCGCCAGTAACGCTGATGGTTAATTTAATTGTAAGATTAAAATTTGCTTTTCTTTAAAACAACAATACACTCATATAAATTTCAGTATATGGACCATATTTTGAATACATATTCCGTTATTTCTACAGAGGTATACGGAATATCGACATCTTCGATGAATATGAGGAATTGTTGGTGGTAATCGGGATATGCATATCTCGCATCGATACAAGTATACCGACATTCCGTGCACTGAAAGATCGCCGATGTTCCATCACGATGTACATCCTCTGTCCCAATGGTGGACGCACTGCATTTACACTACCCCAAGATTCATATCGAGAAGCAATGTGGTCACAAATGCACCATGGAATGCAATCCCGCAGATATGGTCCATCATTTCATATGACACCGCCATATGGAGTTTACCACGTTTGCTCAAGCTTTCGACATATCTCATATTACGTAGTTGGGGATCGCAACACCCCGTGGAGCGATGAAAGAGGAGGAGACCATCGACAACATCATCTCGCATGATCTACCGCTAATTACCATCCCACTACACTCCGGCAAGATGCGATTCCACCATGCAGGCATCGACGACGGTAGATGTATTATGTTTTTTGCTTTGATGGCATGTATTTATAGCTTTATATGTTTTTATGTTTACTCATTCACCTACTTCTCAGTTATCCTAGTGATGTCGCTTATTTAATTTTGTTAACTCACGAGGATGGAAGATTTAATGTGAAATTACATATAGTTTAAATCTAATTTAAAACTATTTATCATATATGTATTTATTATGGTAAAGAGTCAAATGAAAATACATCTAGAGTCAAAATTCACATTACAAGTTTTAATGTGTTTTGGGAAAGTAAATGTTACAAGTGTAAAATAACATCTTCAAATATAAGAAAAGAGCTGATTATTTTTCAGTCTGTCAAGTGTAATTCTGTGTCTATTTTGTAACTGTTTTTTTCTTTATTACTTTTGGAATTAAATTGGGCAAATGACCTCAAATTCTTCCAAATAAAAAAAAAGAGCTGATTATTTTTCAAGAATAAGTCAACTCATTAAAGCTCAATTTATATATAGAATATATTGAGAGTGTTTGATATTAGGAATTATATGTATTTAACAATCAGATATAAAAAAATGTCAGATTAACTTTCACTTTCGCAACTTCAAAATTTATATATACGCAAAAACTACGGCTACCCAGACGAGATTCGTCAAAACATGTCAATATGAAAGTTATAGAATTTTTTATTTCCTTTCCAACGATACCAACCACACAGAAATCCGACAACTGATGAGCCTGATATGACCAAAAAATGAAAGCTCTTTTTTTTTTAAAAAAATTATTTTTCTCATCGCCCCGGCGACTGGGGCGATTTTAAATTTTTTAACGGTTTAATTAGCTAATTACATTATTATTTAGGCTAATTTAAAATTAAGCCGATTCTAACGTGGCAGTCAAAAGCGACCGTGATACCACTTTAATGTTAATTCTGAGCTGGACAGAGACGTCAGGCTGTGTAATTAATTAATGGTGAGCCCCAGGTGAAAGTGACCGCAGTAGCTTTTGAATGTTATTTCATGAGGCAGATAGAGACCAATTGTAATTAATTAGCGGCCATGATGAAAGCAACCGTGACAAAGAATTGAATGTTAATTAGTAAAAAAAAAGTTAATTCATGAGATATAGAGACAGTTATCGGTCTAATTAAGTGTTATTAGTGTACCATTATGAAGCATAGGGAGAGAGATATAAATGAGTCAAGTTAGCTCATAACCTGATTCGAGATTATAATCTTAATAAAATTTTATCAACATGCATTTTCGCCCCATATTGAGAAAATATTTTATTTCATTTTTGAATAATGATTATGCATTTTATGTTTCATTCGTGGATCAAATCCTCTATCTTCGACTGTGAAAGTGACCAGTTGGTTTCATCTCGTCGCTACGGGAAAGCACAGGCCTTCAAACTGCAAAAGAATATATACAATATATAATCATCCGCTAAGTTTGTTAGACTTAAGATTTCATCTAAGGGAGCACATCTAACAACCGACCTACTCAGATGCTCTTGAAGGAAGACGGTCTTCGCACAACAACTTATTTTTTCAACTCGTCGCTACTGCATAACGGCGGCCTTCAAACCTTCAAAGAACACAAAGATATATATATATATATATATATATATATATATATATATTCACATTCACAACCCCATCGACATATTTTAAGACGCAGTCAAAAGAAAGAGTTGGTATGCGATTGAATGCAAGGTAATGGGCGAAAATTAAAGAAGAATTCTCCTCTAACGACGTTCTCCGATTCGGCGAAGAGGGACAACGAGCGAGGAGTGACGTTGAAATTGAAGGAAGAATTCTGACGATGTTCTTCCCCACATGTGCAAGCAAAAGTTGAAGGGTTCTGACGTGAAAAAATCGAAGAAGAATTCCACGACGATTTTCTTCCGCATGCAATAAAACAAAATGGCTAAAAGCGAGGTGGATGCCAAAAAATCGAAGGAAGAATTCTTTTGACGACGTTTCCTCGATTGCGTGGAAGGATTCCGACGCCAAAAAATCAAGAAAAAATTCGTCATCGACGATTTTTCCTGTCGGCGAATGAAAAAATTCTATATGGATAAGGAGTAGGGCTGTAACAGTGGGCTAGTGGGCTGTAGGGAAGAGTTGTCCTGGGTGGGAGTGAAGGAGGCTGATGGGCCAGAATAGTGGGCTAGTGGGCTAGGGGAAGAGCTGTGGGCGTTGGGCTGAATGGAAGGAGGCTCGCGGGCTAGAACAATGGGCTTGAAGGGCTATTTGAAGGTGATGGGCCTTCGGAAGGAGGGCCCGTGGAGGCTGCTGTTTCGGGCTGAGGCGGGCCAGTGGGTGCAGCAGGGTCGGCGGGCTGCGGTGGCGGGCCGCGTAGCGTCGCGGGTTGCGCGTGGAACGGGTACAGCGGAGCTGGCCGAAGTGGCCGAAGCGGATCAGCGAGTCTCGGCTGGCGTCGCGGGAGTGGCGACGGCTTGGGCCGTGAGAGACATGCTAGCGATGGGTCAGGATGCACGGAACGCGCGTGCGACGGTGGTGGTTTGCGGGAATGCGGGAAGGGGAGCGAGCTGGGCTACAGTGGCAGACTGTGCCGTGGAACGCACGACTTGCGCCAGACTCCGCCGGCGGCAGGACAGAAATTGAGAAAAGTTTCAACAGGAGGAGAATTTTTTTACCTTTTTTTTAGCTTTTCTTTTCATTTTCCCACGAGAGTGAGAGGAGAAATTCCGGAGAGAAAAAAAAACGGGTCATCGGAATGAGGAGAGCGTGGGGAGAATGAGAGGGAGTAGTTGAGGGAAATGGAGGCAGGTAAACTGAAAATGAGAGGAATGGTTGAGCAGGGGATAGAATTTTAAATTAATTTTAAATTAATTCAACCAGTTTTAATTTAGGTTTCACCAATAAACGACATACCAATATATATATAGATTTGGGATAATTCCATTGTTCAACGCAACGAGCAACCGCTTCGATTGGAGGCCGTTTGGTTCGAGACGACGCTAAATTGGGTCCTTTTCAGCTTAAAATGTGCGTCGTCACATTCGACCGCTTGATTTTCACGCAGACTCGTTCGAATTGAATGAAAATAGTATCATTTGATAAATTTTTATGTTTTGAAGCCAATGGTGTGATCAATTTCATGAACGGAGGTTGTTTGATCCTCGTCGACACCTTCTAACCTTGATAGGCGTGCAGGTGTGTTGACGACTTGAGCGCTTGATCGATTGCTCATCAAATCATGCAATATTTATATCCTGACCAATTTTGACGTTCTGAACGCGATGGCGAAGTCCGTTCCTCAATCGGAGGTCATTTGAGTTGATTTCGGTGATGTCCAGTGTATTTTGAACCTCGATTTGTGCACTGTCGCTTCCGAAGTCCGTCGAATTTGACTTGTGGGCTTGTCTTGATTTGTGACACATATGGAGGTCAACATCAATACAAAAGAAAAAAATAAATCCAAAGTTTGGTATATTCAATAAAATATCATTGTGCATTACATCCAAATATCATTAACCATCACTTAGGTCCACATTCAACAAAAGAAAATTTAAGTTTACAATAAAGTACTGTTGCATGAGATAGTGGTTAACATAAAGATTGAACAATAATTACATAATCTTAAAATACAAATCATCTTCCTAACTCTTTGTGCATCCATCTGGCTTTTGATTTTGTAGGTCTTGAAAGAAAGGATCGAATCATCATAGGATTCTTTGATAAATTCTCATAAATTGTGTCAATCTCTTTAGCAGAAAAATCTGGAATACTAAAAAGCTCTGTCATTAGTTCATTGAATATTTGTCTTTCCTTAAAATCCCATGTTGAACTCTGAATTGCATTTGTAACTTGGGTTACACTATCAGCCATCATGAAAATTTAATCATGCAGAGATTGATCACTTTCATTCTTTTTAGTCTTCTTGCATTTAGTAAATTTTTTCAAGATGAAGGTATTGACCTTTTGTCTTCTATAATGTAAGTTCCACATTAGGAAACTCAATGGGATGGGATGCATCTGTATATCTTGATAAAACTTGGAGGCTCACATCATCTAAATTAATATGTTGAGTACCAAAGGAAGTTTAATTTCCTAACTTTGCCCATTCTCTTGTGGCATGACCTTCACCACAAACTTTCTCCAATTTATTGTAATTTACAATTGGAATATTTAAAAAGCCAGCATCTTTTGGAAAATCTACAATGGAAGAAATAAAATACTTAACATATATTTCTTAGCAATATCATGTGGGAAACTATATATTACAAAAAAAAAATATCGAATATGTGATGCATATTCCTCTTGTCCCATCAATATCATTTTTTTATCTTCATCCCAAGACACACGATTTTCTCATTAGCTCTAGACTAGATGTGATTCCATATTTCTCTTTGATGCTTGATCTAATTCTTGCATTGATCTGTGTGACTTCAATTCCAAATTTATGTTTTAATTTATAAGAAACACCTTTGTACATAGTACTGAAGCCTTAAGCGCTTCTTATATTCACATCAACATACTCACACATGATTTGTAAAGCCACGAAATCCATTACGGTTTTGTACTAGGCAAAATGCATTTTTTAGTTTTTAGAGCTAGTGGGGGGGTTAGGAGGAAGATTGTCCATTTAATCTAATTAGACAACCATTATATTGAAGCAAATATTAGTAGTTAGTATGATTAAAATTAATCTTATAAAAGAAATTATGCAAAAAAAAAGATAAATCTATAAAAACAAAGATGCTTTATTCTACCTAGAAATAAATATTTGTATCATTTATTACATATATTAAATTGAAAAAATATATATATATTTCACCCAAAAGATAAACAATCAAGATAAAAAAATATTTACAGATGTACTAATATAATATGATTTATAAAAGATAATAAATCTAACATCCCAAAATATGGACTATGTCTTTAGAAAGGATATTTTATGTCATCCAAATTTCTAGCTAATAACCAACTTCATTCATGCGGCTCCACTTTGCATGAGCTATTTGGTCTCTTTTGTCACTCACCACTTGTACATAACCCTATCATCTACTCTTATATATGTGCTCTCTAGCTCCATCCTCCGGAAGAATGAAATCAACACCCCTTCGAAATGATCCAATTATGTAATATACAAGATGCAAGATTAATATCAACTTGTATTTATAATGAAAAATATGGGTCACACTTGATAATTCCAAATTGATTTTTCAAAGAACCAAAAGCATGCTCCTAGTATGGGTGATGAATGTCGAAGGTTAAACTCATTAGCATTGGTTGGTCTAATGCTATCTTGAATTCTTGAAGATGATATCTTATGGCATGAAATGGAGATATAAAACCCTTAGTAGAGTAGCCTCCACTTGGTAGTACTTACTTGTGAATAAATGTGAATCAATCATTCATATAAGTAATTATTGAAACTATTATTTATGATAAATATATTTTGTACCTTCAAATAAATAGATCATCATTCTAAGGCATTATAGATCAGCATCATGTCTTTGAACCTTCCCACCCAGCTAAGACATATGCAAATCTCAAATCAAAGTCTACTCCTACAAGCACATTTTGGGTGGGATAAGATTTTCTCCATCTAAAAGCAGATTCATGCTCCTTAGGAACCCTAACTTTAATATGAGTTCCATCAAGAGCACTGATACAATCTTGAAATTAATAAGTTATATTAGTAAGAGCATTAAAATACTTATATAATATTTCATTATCATACCTTGAAGAAAGGCATGAATCTATCGATTGTATTTTATGTGGAGTTTCCAATGTCGAGGCTTTATCATCTCATGTCGTAACTTTCTTACGATACAATACAACATTAAAGTACCTACTCACAATTTCTCCAGATCGTTAAAAATCTGAATCGAATGATTTTGATTTACTATGCCCAAGGGTATGTAATAATATAGCAACATGTTTCAATTTTATATTAAGCGTGTCTACAAGTAAACCTCTTGTGCGAAATAAATTACATAATTTAAAAAAAGGAGCTTTTTTCATTCAAACCATATTCACACAATCTGGATTGAATCCATGATATAATCTAGAAAGGTAAGTTTCACGTTGAATATTTTGCTCAGGATTAATTCTTTGTTGATCTCTCCTCAATGTATCCAATAAAACAAATATAATAATAGTTGAGCCAGCAATGGCCGAAGCAAATTGATTTCCATTGATCTCCACATCATTTGAAAACTCATCATAATTGGACGACCATCCTTCACCCTCTTCAGAGATCACACTCATTGATTTTTACAATGATATTCACTAAGCTGAGTCCTCAGAAAATAAGAAAAAAATGTTTAGGAGAATAACAAAGCCATCAAATTAGTTGAGAAATAAAGAAATTATAAAGAAAACAAATATCAATTAAAATATTTAATAAAATTTAATTTAATATATTGTTATGCTTAAAATAAATAAGTTGTTTGTATTAAGTACCTTTTGACACCTAATATTTATTTTAGAGGCTTTTACATACACTATCACCATATTCTTATCTATTTATAAATTAACCACCTTCAATATCAAAATCTCAAATTGACATTCAAATATTGAAATTCATAACAAAATCCCAACCCAAAATTTTCATTTTTGTAAAATTCATAATAATTTGATTGTGGCATGCAAATACATGGGCCTCATAGTTAATAAAATGATGAGCATTGTTAAATTATAAATGCATGTATTTTAGGTGGTTGATTTGTAAATATCCCTTTATTTTATATGCATGAAATGTCTCAAGTGATCATGTTAAATAACAATGTTATTTGAAAGTTAATTGCCAAAAAGCTCTTTGTTTTGGCTAAATTCAATGTAACTCATTAAGAAACATTAAGACTAGTTTGAATAAATAGAGGGAGATTTTTATGGGTTAGAAAACTTTTGGGATATCATGAGCTTTGGATTTTGAACCTTTGGAAAATTAATCTTCCTAAAGCTCTTATAGATTCTAATTTATAGTAGGCTTACATTCCTTATCTTTATGTGTTATTTCCTTTCTTACACATCTACTATCTCCCCCTTCTAAATCCCCTTGCTAGGTGGTGCGATCTCACAGACAAACCATGATCTAACATTAACCATAGAACATATTATATAAATATTTGGCCAAAAATAAGTTTTAAGTAATAAAGAAAAAATCCTACTTTAAATGGGCAAAACCTTTTGTTTAGGAAACACAAAGTTATTAGAAAATATCTTCATCAAGAAAAAAAATGAGGGTGGGCCCACCTTGTAGTTCTCTCATGCTTGTTTAACAAAATAAATAATACTTAATTGGGCTTGTCCACCACTAGCTTATTTGAAAAAAAATAATTAACTTATAAGACAATATTGAGTATAAAATAAACTTTTAAATGATACTCTTGATGAACGAGCCTAAACTGAGTTTTAATTGAACTTTATAAAGAGCTTGTTCACAAGTTTTAAATGATCTTTTTTATGAATATAAATAAATGGAATAATGAGTTCAAATTTAGCTATCTAGTTACTATGTCTTTATGAAGTATTCAAATTTATTTAATTACTTAATAAAATGATCATGAATAAGTTGTAATAAAGCTGGGTCACAAATAACTTGTTGAACACTTTGTTCATTTGCAACCCAAATAATGGCTGGGCAGTGATTATATATTAACTGCTTATTGTGATTCATTTTATCTCGAGCTTTCATTTTTATTTTTTTAAACTTTCATTTTATCCCATCATATCCACGCCCAGCCATGACCGGATCCGAACCTTTTGGCCGGTATTTTTGAGTTTTTTTTTTTCAAAACAAAAGATCCATTTGTGACATGTATTTGTTGTTTGTGATGTTTGTAGGCATTGTAGATCTAATTTATTGTAGTATTTTTAGGTATACATATTATGGATCTAACTTATTTTGTGTCTCGTTAAATTAAATGTATTTCTTCATTCCAATAAAGTTTGAAAGTTTAACTAATACAAATGTCTAACATATTGATATAAATTTGATGATGAACAAAAAAATTATACTTATCCCAAATAGCGAGCAATGTAAAATGAAAATTATTTTGAGTTTGATGAGGAGAGAAAGTTTGCAAATAAAGCTTTATGGCTCTATCTCACAGATGTTCCTAAATATGAAAGTATCTTGGCTATCATTTTGCCATAACTAGTATCGCCTGACAAATACAAAGCAACCAACATGATGAGGGTTTACTAAAAAGACTTTTATTGCCATCGTCGAAAAATTAAAAGGAAGAATGATACAATCATCAATTTTAAGAAAGTAACTAATGAGAAGATTGAAGAACGAGTTGAAGCTTTATTATGGAGAAATCAGAAGTAATGGATATTCTTCTCCTAATTACACAATACTAGCAAAAGTGGTAATCTCTTGAATATAATTATAACTTATTCTACTCTTGAGTATAAGTTAAAGGGGATGTAATTCCACGATGTTAAAAATCCTCTATTGAGAGAAGATCAACAATAAAAGAAATTATTTACATGCCGAGTCCAAATATGGCTTCTAAAATTAGACTCCAATTCGTATGACACTCATTAATATGTAACTACTATCTATTGTGACTATGTATAATAGTGTATTGATGTGTACAATTTATGAAAATTTTGGCATTTAAGGTTTGAATTTGGTTTCGGGAATGTTGGAAGTGTCATTGTTCCATCATGCTTTGTGTTGGGGAGGAAAGTTGTTTCATTCGATCATTGATATGCTAAATCGGTTAAATCAAATTGAATTCTATTTGTAAAAGACTAAGCAAATTTAGGTTTATCTTTGGAATAATCTAGGAAGCAGACATTCATAATTAATGTAAGGGGAACCAACTTGATTTGCATATTTTGAATGCTTGTTTGGGTGGATGGTGAATCTTTCAATTTTTTGTTTTTGCAAAAACAGTGAAATAGATTTATTTATTTTTTATTATTTTTGTGTGTATGAAGTTAATATTTGTGTTATTTTTATTGTATATATTAAAGATTTGAATTTTCTTTATATAAATATAAAATTTTAGATATTAAATATGTAAATATATAAGAATTATGTGTTATGTATGTTAATATCTATCCCTCAAAAAAGAAAAAAAGAAGTAAAGTCACTGAACTTGCGAGATTTTAATAAAGTTGTCAATAATATTTCTAGTCTAATTTGAGGAAATATTAAGAAGAATTTGCTAAAAGGGTCTGTAGAGACATTAGTTTATGAGAAAATATTATATCGGAGTTTGGATGTAGTATTTAGTTTAGAATTTATAAAGGTGGGCTTTTTGTTGGTATCTTTCATAATTTGAATAATCGATTGTCAAAGTATGTAAATTTGATTATTGTTGTATCTTATATGTGACTCATAAATGATTAAATATTATCGATGCGATTTGGTTAATATGTAAATTTTATATTGTAGATTACCATTTTCAACTCATTTACAAAATTAGTATATATTTTAACAAATTTCCATTTACTAAGTTGTATAATTATCGCTTGTTATTTTAAGTTGTAACTTGTTAGTTTCCGAAGAGAGGTTGTGTCACATTCAATCTTTGTGGTTTAAAATGATTTCTGTAAGTTGTTACGTAGTGGATACTTAATGTATCGATGAATGAGCTATGTTAATATTCTTTTGTAGTCTTCTATATCATATATGAATCCAATCATTTTTGTGCGTAATAGGTAGCATTTCGCATCTTCTATATCATATATGAATCCAATAATTTTATTTCTCCTTAATTAAATTATTTGCATTTATAGGTGTAGATTGTTGTTATGTTATCGGTGGTTAGTGATCGAGTTTATAGTATTATGGCGGTGAAGAGTAAACCGATTTCCAACATATTGGTGGGAAAAATTGTCCAGTCCAAATCCCATGTCGGATTAGATTCGAGGAATTACAGAAACGAATCATGAATTTGTTGAAGATAGATCCAACAAAGTTCTTTGTGAGTCTGATGGGTCATTTTCCTATTGGTGATTTATTACAACTCCCATGATGATGAAGAAGTCGTTTACATATATGCTGCATGTGCACAACCTATTGTGGTTTATATCGAAGTTATGAAATTGATGAGTACCGGTGTTTGATGTCACGGGACCTTCAAGAATTAGGTGAAAATAACGAGTGAAATGTAGACAACCCACGTATGCGCGTGATTCTTTGTTTGGTCAACGACATAAACCACGTCCATCTCTTACTATAGTTTGCAAAACTATATCAAACTACCGACGTAATTACGATTGGGAAGAGTGGGGTGAACACATCAATGGTGGCACATGCAGATTATAAACCATGTCAAAAGAAAGACAGCGGGTGGCAAGGACAAACAGATTTAAAAATAGCATGGGCGAAAATACAAAAGTTTGTAGTGTGTGTGTAAAATTGTTGGACCAATTCGATGTGTCCTCAAATACGATCGTGCAGATTGTAATTCATTAGTAGTTGTTCAGTTTTGTTTTCAGTGTTGTGTTCAGTGTGGTCTAAGTGTTGTGCTCAGTATTATGTTCAGTGTTGTCTATATGTTGTGTTCAGTGTTGTCTGTTACACTAGCTCTATTGAGTGTAATTAAAGTATTGTGTTATGTTTGTTATTTGTGTCATGTTCAATGTTATTTGTTACATTTGTTGAATGTAATTGAATTGTTCATTTGTTGGTTTTACACTTGCTATAGTTGTTACATTTGGTACCCTTTTTTCTTGTTATAGTTGTTATACTTGGTAGCGGTTGTTACATTTGTTACTCTTTTATGCTTTACGGTTCTACACTTGTTAAATGTTACGCTTCTTCATAGCTTGCCTTATTAATGTTTAACTAATTGCACATTGTTCTTTGCCTCAATTACAACAGGAAAGATGTCCGGCAGTGACACACCACTTCGTAGGAGGAGGTGAGAGCGGTTGTTAATTGACCCACCACCGGTGAAGTGCACCAAGTATATGCTACATGAGCACGAGCACCGCATCGATTCGGTAAAATTTCTTTAGCAGTTTTTTAAAATGTTTATGTACATATACATTTGTTATGCCGATGCAACCCTACTTATGAATGATTGTGGTTGCAGGTTTCAGTGATCGAGGCTACTACGCACCTACTGATGTTTAGGGAATGGCCTGTTAACTGTCCCAGATTTATGGATGCTTTGCAAGGCTGCGCTTTAGATAATTAATGGATCACACATCTTACTGCGGTAGTTCGTTGTTCCTGACGAATACCTTCCACCCAGGGGAGATGGCGATTACATTACTGATGTTGCAATGATTTTGCGGCGTGCTGTCGGTATTGCAAACGGTGGGCTACATGGCGGATTGTGATGAGTTGCTTGGAGCGCATCGCAGAACGTATACCATGATCCGGTCCATCCGCATATCACGTTCGAATGGGAGCTCATGACGCACTACGATGATTGCGATGGTGGACATACCTGATTCATATTTATATCTGGAGCTGATTCACTATGCATGTTAGCGCATACCTCTTGTTTGCCATTGGATCTTTTCTTTTGCCGAATCCGGTTATGAGGTTCACCTACAGTATCTACCATTACTTCAGGATATTGACACGTTCACGGAGCTGTCGTTGGGTTCAGCTGTGCTCGCTCATCTATACAAGGAATTGCATGAAGCAACAAAACCAATGCGCACCAACATGCCGGATGTGTTCATTTCGCAGATATGCGTGGGAGCACATTCATGTGGGAAGCCCTACATTACATGTTCCATATCCTACAGACATTGACGGACTTAGCATAGGATTTCGATGGAATGAAGGTTTTGTTAGGGAAATGGCAACATCCAATATCAGAGCTTATAGGGATGAGTTGGACGGACTTCTGTAAAGTCAGGTATGCTGATTTGATGTAATGTTTATTGCCTTACTCATTATTGGATGTTTATTACAATAATAGCTTATGTTATGTCATCAGGGAGCCATATGGACATCGATTCTTGCGTGTCATGGATATATGAGGATAAAAATATGGCTAGCAGTCGATCATATATTGGAAGAGGGTAGAGCGACGCACTCGACGATTCGACATGTCTACCATTGATGTTGCCCGATAGATCCATTGTTCGTACGGGTTGATGGTCGAGGAAAAGCTGATGTTGATTGGGTCCATTACCACAACTCTTACATTACACTGTGGGAGCGAAGACGTGAGTCGATTGTCGTTGTGGATTCATCATAGCATGATCAAGAGCCGATCAACCGATACATGAGATGGTATCGTTCATGGGCTTCACTATACATGTTGGCCGACACTTCCTCACACACTACTCCGCGTAACGCTTGATGGTTAATTTAAATGTATAGTATTAAAATTTGCTTTTCTTTAAAACAACGATACACTCATATAAATTTCTGTATATGCAGCGTGACCATATTTTGAATACTGAGGACATATTTGGCAGAGGTGACGATCTGAATATCGACATCTTCGATGAATGAAATTGTTGGTGGCGGGATATGCATATCTAGACACTCGATACTGAGGATCGACATTCCGGACGCCGCATCAACGGATGTTCCATCGATGGATGTGGGGCCATATCCCGTGGTGGGGCTACATGTACATTTACACCACCCGATTCATATCGAAGCAATGTGGTCACAAATGCACCCATGGAACGCGGGTCCGCGATATGGTCCGTCATTTCATATGACACCGCCATATGGAGTTTACCACGGGTATTCGTTGCCTACACAAGCTTTGGTTGACATATCTCATGTTACAGAGTTAGGATCGCAACACCCGATGGAGCAGATGAAAGAGGAGGACCATCGACAGCATCATCTGCATGATCGGCCACGACGACCACCATCCCACTACACTCCAGATCGATTCCACCCATGCATCGACGGTAGATGTATTATATTTTTTTATGCGTTTGATGGCATGTATTTACGGCTTTATATGTTTTTATGTTTACTCATTCTTTACTTCATTGTGTTATCCTAGTGATGTTTCTGTTTATTTAATTTTGTTAACTCACGCGTGAGAGGATGGAAGATTTAATGTGGAATTACATATAGTTAAATCTAATTTAAAACTATTTATCATATATGTATTTATTATGGTAAAGAGTCAAATGAAATACATCTAGAGTCAAAATTCACATTACAAGTTTTAATGTGTTTTGGGAAAGTAAATGTTACAAGTGTAAAATAACATCTTCAATATAAGAGAAGAGCGATTATTTTTCAAGAATAAGTCTCATTAAAGCTCAATTTATATATAGAATATATTGAGAGTGTTTGATATTAGGAATTATATATGTATTTAACAATCCTTGTATTATGACAAAAAAAAATGGGAAACTTTGTTTCATGACTTCAAAATTTATATATACAAAAAATACGGGTGAGATTAATCAAAAACATGTCAATATGAAAGTTGTAGAATTTTTATTTAACGATACCAACCACACGAAATCCGACAATGATGACTGTGGCCAAAAAAAGCGAAATTTAATTTCATTTTTTAAAAAATTATTTTTCCGCCAGTCGGGCGGCTATTTTTAAATTTTTAAACGGTTTAATTAGCTAATTACATTATTATTTAGGCTAATTTAAAAATTAAGCCTAACAATTCTAACGTGGCAGTCAAAAGCGTGATACCACTTTAATGTTAATTCCTGAGCTGGACAGAGACGTCAGGCTGTGTAATTAATTAATGGTGAGCCCCAGGTGAAAGTGACCGCAGTAGCTTTTGAATGTTATTTCATGAGGCAGATAGAGACCACTGTCAGTGTAATTAATTAGCGGCCAGCTCAGATGAAAGCAACCGTGACAACAATTGAATGTTAATTAGTAAAAAAAAAGTTAATTCATGCGATCTAGAGACAGTTATCGGTCTAATTAAGTGTTATTAGTGTACCATTATGAAGCATAGGGAGAGATATAAATGAGTCAAGTTAGCTCATAACCTGATTAGAGATTATAATCTTAATAAAATTTTATCAACATGCATTTTCGCTTCATATTGAGAAAATATTTTATTTCATTTTTTTTAATGATTATGCATTTTATGTTTCATGATCAAATCCTCTATCTTCGACTGTGAAAGTAAACCTGGCTAAAATTGAATAGTATAAATCATGATTTTTTTTTGTTTCTAATACTCTTTCTCTTTTGTAATTCTTCATCATATCATGTTACATCCTTATAACAATAAAATATGATGTTTAGGTTTATGATATTTTAGTTTGTTGTAAAATTGTTAACCTGTTTTTCAACCACATCCAAAATTTTTTTTCCCGCAAAATAATTGTGACACAAATTTATCATGTATATTTTTTTTTGAATGAGTTTAGAACAACCAAAAATTATTTAGTTGTTTATTAATATGAAATTATTATCCTGGTACACCCCAAAACTCTTGTGTATCTAAATATATATATATAAACATTTCAAAGATCTTAATCAAAATTTTGACTAATTAGATCTCAAAATCTTAGAATTTTTATGCGATAAATATATTATACAAATATTTAATAAAAAATTGTGATGTATTCATCTGAATAAAAATAAATTAAATGATTTTTATGTGTAGGATTGTAGGTCCTCGGTTGAGCTTCTCTCAATGCGATGACGTATTATAGAGAGTATATATATATATATATATATATATATATATATATATATATATATATATATATATATATATATATATATATATATATATATATATATATATATATATATATATATATATGACACAAAATTTTCAAAAGTATATCAGTTCTAATTCTTGACACCAGCAGTAGTAGTTAATAGAAATCTCCTTGGTGACCGGTGGATAGAGTGGGTGTTTTCTCCCTAATAATTTTATGGACCACCACGAATTTTCCAGCAATAAAAAATTTAGCTTGCATTCCTAATTATAATATATGACAAATTATGGTATTTTTGGCATATGACTATTTTGTTATGTCAATCTTTTTCGGGTCATGATCTTTTTTTAGTAATCTATTAATTATGAATATTTATTTTAGGTCCTCTCAATCTACAATACTTAAAAGCTCGCAGAGTTCACTGAGGTAGATTCTGAACATAAGGGTAATTAGAGAATTTATTTTTATTTTAATTTTCATTTATTTCATTATATTTTAAAATAAAATAAAATATGTATGATAATAAAAAATTAGTATTTATATTTATTTGTATTGGTGTGGTGGAGTCATTATAAAGAATCAAAAAGTTATTTTAAATTATAAATCAATTAAATCATTTAAAGCGAAACCACCCAATGATAAATTAAACAAATCTCAAAATGAAATCAAGACTTAAACTTAAGAAAGCCTTGTATAGACTTATCACACTAGCCCGATTTTCACACACTAAAATGTTAGGTCACGGATCCTAGACTTATGTTAGGTTGGTGTTTTGTTGTGTTGTATTGATTTTCTTATTTTTGTGATGTAATATTTTAGACTGTATATTAAGATTATTTGTGCATTAGTCTAGATGATATGTCATTATTTGTTAAACTAATGATGCTTTCTACAGGAGATTATGCTTAAAGGATTGCTATCATAATAAAAATTATGAATGATTTTGCTTGCAGGTGTTGCGTAAATCCTTAAGCATAATCTATTAGGATAGGTGGGCTTGGTTACCTAAGGCAGGGTGCTAAATCAAAATGTGTGAAATATAACTCCTTGGTGTGTATGTGTGTTAGGCTAACTTCTATTTTTCAAGTGTAGTTATATTTTCATTACATAAAAATGTAATTTTGCAATAGGACTAAGATTAGAGCTATGAGATTTAGGATGAGCAATGGCTAGAAGGTGTACCTACCAAGCCTAAAGTGTTCCAATCCATTAAGTGAAGGTAAAGATGAATAATTGAAGACCCACTTATAGCTTTTCTTGTATTGCAATTTAATTGTAATCCAGGTCGTATAAGGGTAGGGCTCGGCTATCCAACTCTCTTCTTTTGTAGGGTGTACGATAGTACCTGATCACATCGTCCTTTTATTCTTTTAAGTGGTTAATTTTTTATTATTTTGTTTGCATTGATTGTGCAATAGAAATGACATGCTTTATAGGTTCTTGAAATATAATTGTTTGATGTGTGGCTTAGATTCTATAGGCTCTTAAAAAAATTAAAATTTTCTACCAAAACTAATAACATTAATTAATGTTTATCTAATTCATAACCACTTTAAGGCCTACGATTTTAATCAAAAAATAAAAAATTTAGTAACTTCTTAGCTGAATGGTTTTATGTTCTAACAACATGCATTCATATTGTTTCACTCTTGTAAATAGGAGGTCTTCATTCTTTCATGATAGGGAATAGGCTTAACCTATGAGGGTAGTCCCATAAAGTAGAGAACACCCCTTCCCACTGATTTAGCCCATAACCTATTTTCATCATGCATTTAGGCATAAATTCTTCCAAGCCTTTGTCCAAAATTATTGAGTCAAAATGATATAAAAATTTATAAGTTTTGTTGCATTAGTCCAAGTCATTTCTTCATGCCAAAGATAATCTAGTCTTTTAGGGACTGAGTTTAGGACTTTAGATTCTTTTCTAATATATAACGACAAAGTTATCTTGCATATACATAAGATTGACCTACATGATTTTAAATCATAAGAGGTGTTAGCTGATGGCCACTCTAGGCAGTTGTAATTCTACAAGAGTCGGGGTAGGCCCATTCTCTCTAGCGGAAGTGAACCAACATATCTCACTTTCCTCGAGTAGATTTAGGTCGAGCTCTTAGTTTATGCTAGAGCACTTTAGATATAAGCTCAGAGGTGGCCTATTGCTAGAGCACTTTAGATATAAGCTCAAAGGTGGCCTGTTTGTCCTTTTCTACGAGTATAAATCATCCCTTCTTAGGTATATCTATACTAATGTGTTATTGAATTATAAGTATTGACCTCACCTTCAGTGAGGTTGGCAACCCTCCTCTTAGGCCTAAGATTTAGGGGCGTTTGGGACATAGCTTTGAGAAAAGCCTGAGAAGAAGCTAGTGGTAGGAATGTTCGTGATTCTATTTGGAAAACTCTGTTTAGAATCTGTTGTTCTACAGCTGTTTGTGCAAAAATGAATAAAATATCCCTTTTTTATATAAGCTGAATTAATTTAAATAGAATGAATAAAAATATGATAATTAATACTCATATGTAGTTAGAAGTCAACTAATAAATTACATTAATAGATTGCACATCACTTAATAAAAAATACTACCTAATTAATAACACTAATATTAATAGTACAAGTACAACAACTAGTGCGATCAAAATATTTAACCTAATATTATGTTGATCAAATCTTTTTAAAATTTTTTGTCATTGCTACCCTCTTAGCATGATCACTGTTTGATGTGTCACCCTCGTATTCATTAATCCATCTGAAATAGTTACAATCATCTCATGTTCTATTTCTTGGACACATGAAAACCTTCTGCCATAATTTCCTTCTATGTGAAGTGAATACATAACATTGCAAATCACAGTTGCAATACACAACTCTAGACTCAGTAGAGCTCCTTGAACTCATATTTCCTGATAAAGTAAATTGTGTAAGCAATAAAAATATTAATATGAGGACCGGTGATATTACAAAATATTTTTAAATTGAAAATGAAATGGCAAAATATTTATTGTCCCAAAAAGTGATAGATATTTCATTAACAAAAATAGAAGGGTTATAATTATTAACAAAAAAGATAGAAATTTGACTAACTAAAAGTAGTTAACCACTGCAAGGCTCCATCATATACAAATACCTACAAGAACCTCAAAAAAGAATTAAGCAAACGTAGAAAGATACATTAAAGTAAATTATAATGGCTCTTAGTGAAAGTCTATCCCAAGGAGCAACAATGTATGTGAGCATCCAAACTTCAAAAAGAAGGGTTACAATCACATAAAATGCTACCATCCTTAACGATAAAAAAGAAACATCAATGCCATCATAGTCATTTCCTTTACTATCAGGGAGAATCAACCACCAAGCAACAGTTCTAGATACCACATAAGCAGGAACAACATTACAACCGACCAAATAAAGAGTTTCCAAATATATTGGGTATGATAACATCCAAGAGATAAAAGGGCAACCGCACCTCCACCAAGATAGACAAATAGCAATACCAAAAGAGCATCCAGCAAAGAGCCAAAACAACCTTTCAAGATACCAAATCAAGTCACCACCACCTCAGGTAAAACAACAGCCACTAAACAGCCTTCTACTAGCCAACCCAAAACAAGAACAAACCCAAAACCAAGACCGAAAATCCCACATCAGCTAACTAGGAACAAAAAGCAAACAAATACCAAAAATGAAACAAATAGAACTACCAGCCGACCAACCACAACCAACTAGGCAACCCAACAAACCATATAACCAACCAATGAC
The DNA here is from genome assembly GCA_021442155.1 of Cymbidium sinense. Taxonomy (NCBI): domain Eukaryota; kingdom Viridiplantae; phylum Streptophyta; class Magnoliopsida; order Asparagales; family Orchidaceae; genus Cymbidium; species Cymbidium sinense. Next base: position 17,933,912 of record CM038220.1, on the reverse strand, counting down.
CATAACAACCTTTCAAGATACCAAACTAAGTCACCACCACCCCAGGCAAAACAACAGCCACTAAACAGCCTTCTACCAGCCAACCTAAAATAAGAACAAACCCAAAACCAAGATCGAAAAACCCACAACACCTAACCATGAACAAAATAGAAGCAAACAGCCAAAATAGAAACAAACAGAACCAACCCAACCAGGCAACATAGCCAACCAACCCAACTAGGCAACACACCAGCAAGACCAACCAACATGACCATGACCATAACCAACCGACCAACAATCTTTCAAGATACCAAATCAAGTCACCACCACCACAGGTAAAACAACAGCCACTAAATAGCCATCTACCAGCCAACCCAAAATAAGAACAAACCAAAACCAATAAAACCCATAGCCTAACCGAACAAAACAAAAAGCAAAAACAAACAAAACCAGCCTTACAAGCTATGACATATTGCCTTACAAGCTATGACATATGGCTTATTTATTCAATAGAGTCAACGTACACCTGATTTCCATCAATAATATCCATGATAACTAAGCTTGCTGTAAATTTAAGATACGACAATGACCAAATCAAATAACCTCTAACCTGCAATCAACTATAGTAATTCACAAATAATTAGCAACAGTCCAATGTAAACTTAATTTATTATCATGCAGAGTTGCTAGAAAATGAAATCCACTTCTACTTGTTTGCTATTCTCTCTTCGCCCACCAAAAAAAGAGAAGTTTTCTCCACCATACAACAAAGCACATGTATTAAACAAAACAAAATCATGATGCAACAAAATTCTCTCTCACATTTAATGCCTCTAGGCACTTGGTTGTTGAGTAGGTTAAAGCATAAAGAATAATACTAATTGAAACATCAGTGACTACATAATGCACCATATAAATGATGGGAATAAATATATGCTACTCATCATCATTATCCTTATACCAGCTACTTAAGGCTATATCACTAATGCTCATTACTTCTCATAATTATTGTTCATGGTTCAATCACAAACTAATAAAAATATGTATACTAGAAATCTAGCCAAGATATAATTGGCCAATTCTTTTCATATATTGTATTTCCATACCTTCCCGGTACACATTCTACTATTTATAACACATAACCAAAGTTCCTATATACTTAAGTGGTTGGTGCATTATGTAGTCATTTCCCTTATACTAACTATTTGAGGCTATATCATTAATGCTCCTTATTTCTCGTAATTATTGTTTAAGGTTCAATCACAAACTAACAAAATATGTTTACAAGAAATCAAGCCATGATACATTTGGCCGTTCCTTTCACATTACTTGTATTTGCATACCTTCCTAGCACACATTCTACTATTTATTGCACCATATAAATGATGAGAATAAACATATATTACTCATCAATCACAAACACATTCGACTATTGAAAATCAAAATGATTTAATATGTCTATTATAATTTATGTCAAGTTCAATATGTCAGTACAAATATAGTACTGAAAACATATGTCAAAAATTGTAAATATATAACTCATGTTTAACATGATATTTGAATTATAATAAAATACTAAAATAAATAATTTTTATCTCATTCTATATTCTCTAAGGCATTTGCAATTTGTTCTCGTAACTCTTTCATCTCCTCAGCTCCTTCTCCATCATGTGTCTCCAATTCTGTGGCATGTTAACTCATTTCTACCATTGAGTAACCCAATCGATGTTTGAATGCTTCAGGTGGAACAAAAGATTGGTCGTTGTCGATAATGTTGAACTCAACGTCATGGTGTGATGGGTGACGACACATGTAATTATGCAAAGTCATAGTAGCTACAATTATTTTAACCTGCTTCTTGAAGGAGTACACAGGCATATCACGTAGAATAACCCATTTCTTCTTCCACACTCTGAAGGCTCGCACAATTACACCACACAACGTTGAGTGGTGTTCATTAAATAATTCTTTCCATCCCCTCGTGACTTGGCTGCTCCTTTCAAAATCAAGAATATAATATTTTGTTTCTGAAAAAAGCTTCAAGAACCCTCGTTGCATTGGGTAACCAGCATCGACAACGTAATATTTTCTTATTTACATTTGTAATTAGAATATGTTAAAAATATCATATTCATTGTACTCAATGAATGATTTGTTCAAGTAATACTTAGAAGAGGCAATGGGAAGTTGTTTTCTCTGCGCCGTACAATATTATTGAATATGCGACTATCATGTGCACTTCCCTCCCATCCAGCCATTAAAAATGTGAAGCACATATTGAAATCACATACTACTATCACATTCTGTGTAGGTGCATCACATCAACTAATGTAAGCAACCTTTTCAGTTGATGGCACACGGGCATTGGCATGTGTTCCATCAATTTCTCCAATACAATCCTACAATAGAATTCGCTGTGAACCTAGGTGATAATCACAAATGGCCATTTTCAAAAAAACTTATAAATGAAGTATACCTTGAAATATGACATGTATTGCAATCATGCAGAATCTCAACAAGTATGTTCTGGAAAGTTGAATCTATCGGCTTTATAACTTTAGTTGATAAACATACCAAAGCACCAAGGCCAACAGAGAAGTATCTGCTTATGGTTTCGGAGGAGTGTTGAAATCATTCGCTAGCCGCCCTGATAGATTCATTATGCGATAAAATATATATTGTTAAGGCCAAGACAACTCTAGTTGTAGTTCTAGAAGATCCATTAAGTTCATATAAATTTTCTAATTCCTGCAGCAAATCAGTGAAAATAACTTGTGAGATATGAAACATGTTATGAAATCTCCCTAGGTGCCCTTCTAGTAACTCATTGATCCAATTTTAACCAATAAATCTGGAAGTCATACATGGAGTCTTGCAAACATTAGTCTCATAGTACTTATGTATTAAGCATACTGCAGTAACAATCGCAGTCATAGGTTGATCATCATCTTCACTATTCATAACTGCAACTAATGATAAAAAAATACGTCACTATATTAGCTTTTACAGATTAAGGTACTAAACAAAATTACTGCAACTATAGAAGTTTAGCAGTTTACAAAAATAAGTACAACAAGTAAAAAAGAGCAAACTCTCCACTACCAGATCACAGAGAAGTTTAAATTTTGACAGATCGAAAACATCTTTTCCTAAAGGCAACCAAGCTAAACATCATGTGATTCAAAATGATAGCGTAGATAATGAACTCTTCGTTCAACTGCCATAGCCATAAAGATCTCTCGCGTGTTTGGATCTTCAAGCAACCTAGTTGAATGTAGGTAAAGTGGAATATCTTCGAAAACATCAGTGATTTTATCTAAAATACTGATCGCCTCAGATAGTGATGGCGTTAGAGTTTCTTTAATCACTATGGAAGTGCATGCATTGACTAACTCTGATATCTTATGTCGGAGGAATCCAACACCTCCTCTTTTTTTTTCTTACCTCTCGAAGCTAGAATTGGTGAACACCTAGCATGACTAGTTTCGGTGTGGAAATATGTGGCATGTAACAATTCATCGTTTGAATCATTTGAAGCAGACCTAAGCTCAGAATAATTTTGGTCTTGCACAATGTCGTTAGCTTCTTGATTTGGTGTCCAAGAATGGGCACCTGTGGCAACCATGAGATCTAATTTCTCTTCAATTTCAGGGTCTAAGCTGTAATATCTAAATTTATTCGCATTTGGTAATATCTGCAAGTACACATGCAATTCTATTGAGATGATATGTTCATATGAACTCTCTATCGAGTTATTAGAATGAAAAAGTATGTATACGAAAGTTACTAGTATCTTTTCTCATCTCCAATTGTCTGATGCGTCAATAGTCTTCTTTGTCGGATCCCATCGTAAACCAGTTGATCCTTATTTCAACTCTTTCCACATTCCAATCCTTCTTTAGCTGATCCCATTTATTTTTAAGTTGTGTCCTGTTGTAATCCCTTTCAGTTCTCTCCTTAATTTTTTTTGGTTAAATTATTTCAACCCTCTTTATTAAAATAGGTCATCGGTCTATTACCCAAGTCTATCTCCTTCAGACAAAGCTCACAAAATATTATTTTTACATTTCTCTCCCAAGTAGCACTAGCTCCACCTTCCCTTGGGTTTCCCATTTAAAGATTCTATCATTATCACACAAGTGATGAAACCCAGATGAATCAAACAACAGAGGATTGCAATTATTTAATTTGGTTAGGCAATGTTAAACATATAACATAACTTATAGCAAATAAATAATTTTACTTTAGTATTTCTCATGCTAATTTATATGTCTTCAAATAATGTATGTAAGTAATGTATTAACAATTCTTCATATTACTAAGAGTATGCTTTATGTCCAAATTATAGAAGATTGTTGCTCTCTTGACCATAGAAATTTAGTATATTACTATCATCGAAGCTACAAAGAAAATGATTAGGTTACAAAACTTCTTGGCAAACCTTGTCAAGGGCCAACAAAATGGTAATTTTCATTTTGACAGAATAAGTGTTATGCATCTAGCCAAGAATATTGCATTTCATGTCAGGATGAAGAACATCTAGCTAAGATATCATTTCATTCATTTACTCCTAGTAGATGGTTAATTGTCTTTGATGAAAGTATGCACAACCTAAAATCTTATAGACATGTTGATGAAAGCAGTAATAGTTCAAAAACTGAAGTTATGTATAGCTGTCACATTATAGCCATTTACTATGATGGATGTTGCAAATCTAGAGGAGTATGATTGTAACCGAAGATCCAATTTCTGCCACATTATAACTGATGATCCAATTTTTCACAAAATAATCTCATGGGCACTTAGCACTTAGCACAAAATAATCGTTCAAATAATACTTAGCACTTAGCACTAAGCACTTAGCACTTAACACTTAGCACTTAGCACTTACCACATTATAACCGAAGATCCACATTATAACAGAATTTCCTATCTACCTCATGGGCAGTTAGCATAAAATAATCTCCCTGAATTTGGAAATAGCTCGAAGAGAGGTCGAAATCGAAAGAAATCACCCGTTCAAATAACAAATGCTCAAAGGAGAAATTAAATACGATGAGCTTCAAAGATCTGTCAGAAACTGATGCTTACCTTCACAGACGATGAAAGACAACAAAATAGAGATTAGAAAGAAGGAACATGGCAAAAGATGGATACGGAAGGAGGAGATCGAAGCCCTGGACTCTCAGATCTGTCAATGCCCTGGTAAAGAGAAGGAGGAGATCGAAGCCAAGATCTATAGCGCACGGGAGAATATAAAGAGCACGGGCATGGGCAAACAGATCTTGTCACGGGCACAGGGTAGTTTAGATAAACTATTTTCACCCACCGCGGCAGCTCGAAGCGATTTGGGTTCAAGCTTCGCGGCAGCTTTCCTGAATATCACAAAAACAAACGGCCGAGCGATGCGGTTTGAGCCACACCACGGATGAAACGGGGCCCCAAACGGGCCCTTCATCTAGCACTAAACTTCTGTTAACCTCAAGTGAAGTTAATAATCACCATAATCTCAATGAATTAGGATCTTGACCTTAGATTAGGAGCTTCCTAACTAGGCACTTAGGATACTATAATTAGTGGCTAAGTACACAACCTCAACTAAAGTAAAAAAATAAAATAATAAAATAAAATGAAATCTAAATTCAACTAAACCTAGATTAAGGAAATTGAGTTTGGTTAACTCAATTAAGCCATTTGTGATAAAAATCTGCTAAATTCAAAAAAATTATGTAAAATCAAAACTAATTCAAATCAAACCAAACCAAAGGCACAAAATCAATACATAAGTACCAATGAACCTTAAAAAAAATCCATATGGGGTTCAAAGTGGTCAATCAGGTCGTCTGATATAGAGTTGATCCATGTGAGCGCCATAAACTAATCAAAATTTCATCCATTTAAGTCATCCTAAATGCTTATATTTATCAAATTAATATGTTTGAATACTAAACTAATTAATGTTTAATATAGTGATGACTCAAATGGCTTAATTGGGTCACCTAATCTAAATGAACTTGAATAGACCCTATAGAATCTAAACTCAAAATAAATTTAAATTAATTTAAATTAAATGTCCAAAATACTTTAAACTTATATTTTACATAATTTAAGCCTTTCTTGGGTGGTTCGATTTGACCAAATTGGTCATTTGACCCAAGTAAATCATGATTTAACCCATTAAGTCCAACTTGGCCCAAAATATGTCTAAATCAAAATCAATTAATCTAGTTCATTTCAAATACTCAATCAAACATAATTGAAGCTTGAACACACTTTAATTTGGGTCAAATTGGTCATTTAACCCAAGTAAACTTCAATTTAATCATTAAGCCCAATTTGGATAAAAAATAGGTTTAAATCAAAACTTAACTCAACCTAAATTAAACTAAATCAATACTTAAAATTATTCTTAAGTTGATTATTGAATAAGACTCAACTCTCAAAGACACCCAATTTAGCCAATTTAGTCAATTGGTCAATTTGACCCAAATTGACCCAAATTGACCCAAATTGACCTATATGAACCTATCAAGTCAAAATTAAAATAAATTAAAATAAAATTAAAATTAAATAAAATTAAACCAAATTAATTATTTCAAATCATTTTTAAATTTTAGTTAAACTCAATTTAACTCTCATTTGGGTTCAATTTTTATAATTTGGTCAATTTAGCCCATGTACCCATGTGAACCTAAATTGGCCCAATTTGACTTATTTTAGGTTAAATTGGGTTGATTTAGGCTTAAGTTAAATCACATTAACTAGTTATAGGTATTATAAATAATTATTTTAATATAGTTTAAGCTTAACCTTAAATCAAATGGGAAAATAAGGCTCATTTGACCCAGCTTAACACAATTTGGGTTAAGTTGAGTTAACTCAAGTTATAACCCAAAATGAGTTCACTCACCTCCCCATACACAAAATTCATTCAAAATTTTAAACCTAATAAAGTAAAGGGCATGCCAAACATAAGAGAATAAAGAAAGAGGGATGTGAGCATGAGAAGAATATATATATATATATATATATATATATATATATATATATATATATTGCTTCACATGGGAGGGCATGAAGGAAAAAAAAGAGTTTTCTACACACCCCTTTTCCTTTCATGATAACAAATTTAAAATCACACACACACCTCCTCTCAATCAAAAGAAAACCCCTCTCCCCACCTCTTGTGCTCTCTAAGTCTAAGAGCCTCCAATTTCTAGCAACGGGTGGTGGTGCACGGCGGTCAGAGCATTCCATAGGGAGGAAAAGGAGGAGATCCGAGGAGATCTAGTATCCATCAAACATGGGCTTTAGTGAGATAACTTTTCTAAACTTTAGATCAACCATAGGTTTTCTTGTTTAGTGAAAAATTTGTACAAATCTAGGATTTTTCTTTAGATCCCACTGCACTTTTTTTCAATCAATTCCCCGATGTGAAATAAAGCGATTATCGATTTAGATCATCGAAAGATCACGTGATCCGGTGATCTTTGAATAGATCTCATTCATCAAACCCTTTTGGGTATGCCTCCCATGAGGGAGACAACCTCCAGGCCATTCATTTTATACAGATAGAATGGATGGTCATGATTAGATCTCCTTTTTTATTTATTCCATTAGATCTGACCCAAAACATTAAAAAAAATCAGAAAAACTAAAATACTAAACCAAAAAATGGAAATAAGAGCTTTATGGATTCGTCGTTTCAAGTGAAATCCAATGAACCTAAAAACCCCAAATTCATATGTGTATTTTAGGAGTAATTTGAGTTTTAGTGAAATCTATATTTCATTAATTATTCTTAAAATATTAATCAAATCAACTTTAAAATTTTAGAAAAGAATCTAAATGTTCTTGCCTACCTATCATAGAAATTTCAAGTTAATTAGTTTAGAAAATACTAAATGTTTTACCTTAATAGTTATTAATTTTTTAAGGCAATTGGCTATTTTTACATAAATACATAATTAAAAATTATAAAATTATGAAAATTCATCAAAAAATTCAAATCACTTTAATAAATATCGAAGATCTTAAAAATTTAATTATACCTTCTGGATCACACAAAATTACAAAATAATTAAATTAGCATTTAATTAAAAATTAATTAATTACTTTAATTACACATAACTTAAAAAAATTATAACTAATTGTAGAAAAATAAAAAAAATAAAAATAACTCTCTATGGAAAGCTTAGACAAAGAAGAATCTAAGAAAAATTAAATCCCTAGGTTTCATCTAATAAATAGAGACTAATTAGGGATTAAAACTTTTCTGATTACCTTAATTAAGCCCTAATCAATTTGGTTAATTAACTTGAGATTTCACATATTGAATATATGGGTTGACTTCTATCTCCCACAATTTTGTTGGGCTATTTTCTAAACTGGATTAAAAGAATCAAAATTTTAAACCAAATTATCTTTTTTATGCAATTAAGTATTCTTCAGATTAAGAAAATTATGAAATTGATTAAAAAGTATTACTTAATCATTATAACAATAAGGATAATCAAAATAATTATGACCCCTTTTCCTTATTACTTTTTAAGATTACCCTTAAGATGTTTAATTAATTAATTAAATGGTTAGGTGAAATTTAAATATGAAACCATCATAATTAACTCATTTAATAAAAATATGTTTAATTGACCTCCTTATGTGCTTAGTTAATATAAGGATCGTCAATGAAATTATGATTTTCCATTGGTGTGGGGAATTATAAAAATAATTAACTTAATTGCATTAGAATCCTCAAGACATTGCAGATTTTATTTTTCAAGCATATCATCATGATTTGTGGGCTCTTGTTTAATAAACAATCAAATTAAGAGATTTTTGGGAGGGTAATGAAATGGGTTATTAATGGGCCAAACTAAATTAATTCATAAAAGCCACTTAAATTCTCTTTAAATTTATTTACAAACAAACATGGATATGGGTTGAACACTAACTGTTGTTTCTCCTCTTTAGGATTAAATAACTCAAAACCATAAAACTAAAATCCTAAAAAAACTTTGATTAGGCTTAAGGTATGGTTATTTAATGTGATTGCTCTTATGTTTTAATGAAGCCAAATTAATCAATTGATAATGTAATTATTTTATTTCAATTATCACAAATTTGCATTCCATATATTTCATACAGTCATGTTTCAAATTAAAAAAGGAATATATTACATTTGATTTCATGATGTGGAAAGATATAAATATATGGTGTCGCTATTATCACTAATAAATTTAAAATTATTTTCTCTCTTTAATTATTGTTCATATGCTAGCTATTAATCAAATAATTTAGATCAAAGCTTCATATTGGCAAATTTTATTATAAATAATTAAGTAAAATAAAGTTACTTGTCTTTCATGCTTAAAAGAATAATAACTTGCAACCTTTCATAATTACAACCTGATGTTTAGTTATGTTTATATGTGTATTTGGGCTAACAAATATATAGTTTAGATATCCTGGGAACACGAGACTTTAAATACCCCTAAGAAGATCCTAGATAATCTCACTTCACTGGTTTAACAAAGGCGCGTACTTGTATAGTTTCCTACATCCCTATACATGTGTACAAATGTGAAATGAAATTCATTTTTGATATATAATTCATGCATATTCATACTTCAAGTGTGTTTAAAATAAATATATAAATATATTAGATATATGTATTTGTATTCAATCAAAACGAAGTAAAGTAAAACAGTGATGTATATTAATAATGAAGCTAAGATAATAAAACATTACTCATTTGATTATAATTTGGCTTCGTTAATCTTAAGATATCTTACATGTTTAAATAACACTCATTAATTCAAATCCAAATATGGGTCTAATTAAAATTCATGAATGATTCATTAAAAGACTTAAAAGTTATAAAAATTCATCCTTTAGAAGCAACCTAAGGTTGGGATTAATAAGAATCAACTCTCTTTCTTCTTTTTATAAAATTAAATTTCAATTAAGAAACATATAAGAAGACATATAATTTAAAATCTTATCAAAACTTTAAATAACTTAAAGTATAACTACCATTGATAAATAATTTAAACATTCAATCATTATAAAATCCTAACTATAAAGTCTAATTAAGACATACCACACTTGGCCTTAGCGCACACATTGGAATACTAAGTCACAAATCTTAGTATTAGGTTAGGCCGATGATTATTGTGGAGATGTGTTATATTTTGTGATGTAATTCTTTAGACTAAATGTTAGGATGATTTAAGACTAAAGATTGTTTATGAGTAAACTAGACGTTAGGATAATATAAAACAAAAGATGTCTTTCATAGGGGATTATACTTAAGGGATCATTGTAATAATAATAAAATATAAATGCTTTTGCTTGTAGGTGTTGTTTAAGTCCTTAAGCATGAACCATTAGGATAGGCGGGCTTGGTTACCCATGGGCAAAGTACTAAGTCCAAATTTATGAAATATAACTAGTTGGTTTACATGCTTTTTAAGCTAATCTTTGTTTTGCAGGCGTAGTTAGATTTTCTTTTATAAAAATATAATTTTGTAATAGGATTAGAATTAGTGCTTTGGGGTTTAGGTTGAATAGTGAGATGAGCAATGACTAGTAAACATAGATCTAGGAGGCCCTGTGAAGCCTAAAGTACTCCAAACCAAGAAGTAAAGATAAAAAAAGAAGAATTGAAGACCCCCATAGCTTTATTTTCATTATAAATTATAATCTAGGTTGTAAAAAGGTAGAGCTTGGCTTCCCAATATCTTTTCTTTTCTGAGGTGTATGGTGGTAGTCGGTCGCATTTTATGGTTGTATGTTATAACATCATGCATGCATTTTATTTTACTCTTGAAAATAGGAGATCTCCAGTCTTGCACGATAAGAGATAGGTTTGACCTGTGAGAGTAGTCTCTTATAATGGAGGACACCTATTCTCTTTGATTTAGCCCATAACCACTTCTCATCATCAATATAGGCATAAACTCTCACAAGCCTTAGTCCAAAATGATGAGTCAAGATGAAATAAAATATGTAAATTTTATTATATCAGTTTAGGTCATAATTTGCACACCCATCATGATCTAGTCTCTTAGATCATAAGTTGCACACCATTGTAAGAGGAGCTAGCTGGCAGCCATTCTAGGTGGTTATAAGTCCAAAAGAGTCTGGATTAGTCCACTCACCCTAGTGGAAGTAAACCAATATATCCCATTCTGCTGAGTAGAATTAGGTCGAGCTCTTATCTTGTGCTAAAGAAATCTAAATATTGGTTCAGAGGCTTCTTGTTTCTTATTTGCTATGAGTATAAGTACTCACCTCTTAGGCATTTTGATAATCTTGTGTTATTGGAATCTAAGTCTTAGCATTCCAATAAAATTTCAACTCAAATAAATAATTTTCTCACTTTCAAAAATGTAAAGCCTTACTATAAGGTAGATTTAAGCACTCACTAGGCTTTGTAGTATCATGTGTGCTATCTAGTTATTATCCCTTAGAATCAGTTAAGAACTCTTCCTATTTGAGCTCTCCCTATTTGCTATTCAAAATGACTAATTCTTTGATTATCTACCTTCAAAATCTTTGGAGACATTAGTTGACTACTTTAATCAAGAGTATTCATAGAAAATTCTCATCTTCTAGGATGTAACTAACTATGGCAGTTTATATATATATATATATATATATGTATATGTATATGTAGACCCATCAATATTAAGAGTCCTTATTATGTGATTGAGTCCATTGTAAGGCAGTATTTCTATCTTTCAAGATTGTACATTATCCCTTAGATGTCGTACTCGATTATTTCAATAAGTACCCCCTAAGTTCTGTGTGGTGCCCCTTCAACTCTAAATTAAAACACCACTATAAGTCTTAACTTTCTAATAAAATGTTAACTTTAATAATCATAATTCTCTACTTCAAAAATATAAAACTAATAATACGATAGACTGAAATACTCACTAAGCTTCCTATATCATGAGTGTTTCCTACTTAACCTTCTTCAAAATTTGTTAAGAACTCTCTTCATTTGTACTTTTCCATTTGATTTTTCAGTGTTTACCAATCCTTTAATATCAAGCTTTAAAATCCATAAAGATGCTAGCCAATCATTTTAATCAAGAGTATTCTAAGGAGATTCACACCTCTTAAGATGTAATTAATTATACGAGTTTGCCCCTATAGGGAACTCAAGAATCCAGCTTAAAATAAACTCTGCTTTACTTTATCCATGTTAAGTGGGGAAAATTTCTAGTATATATAAATCTGTCAGCCTTAGGAGCCCTTATTAGGTCATTAAGTCCATTGTAAGGTGATATCTCTGCCTCTAGAGATAGTATATAATTCATTGATATTATATTTGATCATTTAAATAAGTACCCCTAAGATCTTGTGTGGTGTCCATCATCATATTTTAAACACCACAAGGAGAAGCCCTATTGAGAAGTTTATGAGTGGTCTCTCCGCCAATTGTTCTTTGCACCAAGTGCCGCCATAAAGCTCATCGGAGTTGGTCTTTGGATGCCTCATAGTACTCAAATCGATTCATTTTGACTCTCCAAAGCGAGGGTAAAGTATGGGTAGGTTTAATTTGGCTTTTGTGAGGTTGGACAGAGTGGAGGCTCAAGTTGAGGGATGAGCTTGTCTTGCCAATAGTTAAGGGATAAGGAGCTCTGGGAATGATTGGGGACTACTCGGGGCTCTCTAAGGGACATGTTTGTTGAGTTGTAATGGGGGAGGAGGTTATGTGAACCAACCAAAAGGGTTAGTTTAGGCCATGGCAGCCATCCAATTAGTGAAGGTGTCTAGAAATGGCAAGGGACTGATGAGGTGGAGGTCCCCTAATAGCTTAGTAAGTTTGGTGGCCAGTAGTGCCTTAGGCTGAGCCAAGGGTCAGCCAAGATGAGAGGGACCTCACCTTGGCCAATGGCTGAGCCCAACAAACTTGGGTCAAATCTAGTCACCATGGGAGAGCTCAAGGCATGCTAAGATGGCTTCCCAAGAAAAAGAGAGAGGTTGGATCTTGCTACTTTGAGTTTTTGTCTAATTTGAAACCCTTGGTTCACTTAGTTTTGGTTGAACTAGGTTCACCTTGGGTTGGGTATACTTAGGCAGGTCAATGAAGACCTAAGGATGAGTCATGATAAGTTTGGTTGGGTTTGGCTCAATTTGACCCGTTTGGGTCAACTTGGGTTTGAATGGGTTAGGTTGACTAATTGAACAATTTGGTCAAGAGGGCAATTGGATTATATTCAAATAATCATTTAGATTTCATTAGTGTAATTAGTTTAATCCAATTGGAAGTGGATTTTGATTTGGCTCATATGAATTATTTAGGTCAAATTGGATTAAGTTGACCAAATTGGGTTAACTGAAAAATTTATTCTTATTTGGTTGATCATTTGAAAGTGATTGGAGGTTTTGATTTGATTTTAAGATGAATTTTGGCTCAATTTGGTCCTTTAGGCCAAATTGGGCTATATGGGTCGATTGGGTTAGTTTGGTCAAGTTGGCCTTAATTGATTATTGAAGGGTGTTGAATAATCAATTTAAGATTGATTGGAGGTATTGATTGTATGCAATTTGAATTGGAATGAGATTTCTCCTAATTTGGTCCTTTAGGCTAAATTGGGTCAACTTGGGTTAAGTAGTCAAATTGACTTGGCTAGATATAATTGATTGTAATTTGATGATCAATAATGATCAACAAACATTTTGGAAGGGGTTGGAGGTATTGGTTTGGCCAATTTTGGGTTCGATTGGAGTTTGAAGCAATTTGGTCTTTTAAGTCAAGTTATGTTAAGTGAGCCAATTAGCCTAATTAGGTTCAATTAGGCCCAATTGAACGTTGAGATGTGCTCAATAATGAATTTAGATTTGATTGATAACCTTGATTGCAATTAATTTGAGTTAAATTGAATTTTGACTCATTTGAACTCTATGGTTCAACTTGTGTCAAATGAACCAATTAGCTTGATTAGATGGATTGGAGTGAATTGGAATGTTTTATTGGATGTCTGGAATAATCATGAGATTTGGATTAAATCAATTTGGCTTGAATCAAATTGGATTGGGTTTTATCTCTATGGAGTTCAAATGAGTCAATTTATGTTAAGGGCCAACTTAGCTTAGCTTAGTTCAATTGGATTAAAGTCAAGGTTTAATTGAGCCCACTTAAAATTTAAATGAATTTGGATGAGTTGAATTTCAATTAGATTGAGGTTAATTCTGGGCTTCGCCCTCTAGAATCCAAATGGGCTAGGTTTAGTTAACTTGAATATTTGACCAAATTAAGCCATGATGGGTCAATTAGGGATAGGATAAATTGATATTAGTTGAGGCTTAGTTTGTAGCCATTTGGTTTGAGTTTAAGAGATTGGTTTGATATGGGATTTGATTGGGTTTAGGCCTATCCTAAGCTAAGGTATAATAATATGGCTAGACCCTATGAGTCCTTAGGCTTGGAATTAGTGTTCTCTTAATCACTAAGAGTGTCTTAGCACTTAGAGTGTCTTAGTGCCTAGATGAATCCTAGGACTAAGGAATGGGTAGTCAACCTCACTCCAAAAGTGAGATCAATAAGGTCTTATTTGTACTTTATTTCATATGTAGATAATTTGTTTAGACATTGACATTTTAGACTGTTTCATTTAAGTGTTTTGAAACTATTCGTTCATTTTAATATTTTTCTAAATACTTGAATGAGGTAGTTGAAATGCTTCAGATTAACTATTTATTAGTCTTATGTCGATATTGAGTACATGCTATTATGAATTAGAGAACTATAAAGTTATTTAAAGGTTCTTCTGTAGGTGAAAAAATTAAAACTTCTAGGAAACTCTAATTTTTTTTCATTTCTGTACAAGTTTCTGACAAACTTTTGATAGATTTTCTGTCAGTAACATCGATATGTTGGGAAACAAAAAACCACCAAAAATTTTTGAACAAGACTTTTTCTAGCACATTTCTAGTAGACTATTTTCGCCAAAAAAATTTCAGTGGACAAGTCCATTAGAAATGATCTTGTCGGAAATTTTTTTTGGCTTCTTTCAGCTAGTTCTTCCAAAAAACAAGTCTAAAACCTAGAAAATCTTTCCGATCAGTTTTTTTGTTTGCCAAAAATCATTTCCAACTAAAGTCTTACCGTCAAGTAGAAATTCGTTAGAGAAGTGAATTACCAATGCATTTTTGTCTGCCAAAAATCTATAATTTTTTTGTAGTGTTTGATTACCTCACTTTCCTGCTCTAACAAATGCACATACTTTGAGATTTGTAGTAAATTATATATTAAGTTTAAATTATTCTTACCTATAAATAAAGTATCTTAAAATTCTCTTAATTTCATCCAATTATTCATATCTATATGCATATGTATCTGAATTAACAAATATATAGTTTGAACATTCTGGGAACATTCATGATATCATAATAGATGAACTTTGATGCCTTATTTAAGAAGGGTTTCTTTTGATAAGTAGAAATGAGCATACCTTTCATTGAAGCTTTCAATAGTCACTATAATTAAATGATATAATTCTTTAGCATCCCATTTTTAGAAAGGTTTGACTTATCTACTATCAATTGTTATTTTGGAAACCTTTATTCTTATTAGCATATCGACTACTACATGATTATAATAATATTCAATAAATCACTTCTATGATTTTTATTAGGTCTTTCTCACCGTTATCAAGAGTGAAGCTAATACAAAGTTCTAATTTTTTGGTATGGCTATCCACACCATCATCAATTTTACGAAGATTTTTTAAAAGGATTTAATATAAATCATTCACTTATCAACAACTTCTTCTATCTTTCAAGGATTCACAAAAATAAAGTAAAATTCCTCAAGGAATCCTTTTGAAGAATCTTTTGGAGGCTTATTAAATTTTGGGAATAGATTATGGGCAACAACAAGATGTTTTTCTTGAAGTTCATTGCCTTGGATCTTTTTACTTCTCAATAATGCAAGAGATTGATCACTCTTATGTTATAAAAATTCATAATAACAAATATTCATAAGAATAGTAAAAAATAAAAAAAAAATATAAAAATTAATAAATAATAATAATCAAAATAATAAATTAATTAGCTTTCCCCATAAGGAAACTAAAAGTAGGCTAGAGACTTGATGCTCCTTTTCCATCAAACTAAATACTCTTAACAAGCATAAGTCACATCATTAAACTCCATTAAATATATTTAGAGCTTATGCCACTAAAAATTTAAACAATGGAAACTAGTCCTATTATTTTTTTTATCATTGAAGAGGGAATTTATTTTTGTTAGTATTCATAAGAGAAATCTTTAGATCGTTAGCCTCTTGATAATGGAAATCCTAAGATCCATGATAAACAAATCATTGAAACTATTAATATTATTAGTAGAATATCACCCTTATTTATTTATTGGCATACACATGAAGATATGCCCAAAATTAATCAAATTATATTTAATAATTCTTATATTGAAGAAATATATTATTTACATTAAGTTTCTCTCATTTTTCTTAGTTAGAATTGCATTATATAATTGAGGTATATCTAGTATTAATATTATCAAAGTTTTGTTTGACATAGTAATTAAGTGAAAATTCTATGTCTTTGCCTTGATTAATTCTATGATATAATATTTGGTTAACCACAATTATAAAATTTCACAACTATTACATCTATTCCTCAGTTGAATTTACACCAATTGGTATTACAGAAATACGAAAAAAATATTTTTTTGGTTTGCATAAATTATATTTAACAAACCTAATAGGAAGATCTCATTCTTATTGTAACTGGAAAGAAACTTTTAAATAGGAAGATCTCATCCCTTCCTATTTAATTTTCATAGGTAGAATATTCCGTTAAAATGATTATTCTTGATTCCCAATCTTATATATATATATATATATATATATATATATATATATATATATATATATATATATATATATATATATATACCAATTATATATTCTCACATATATAAATAAGTTTATATCTAAATTATATGTATATAACCATATAGAAATAAGTTTATATGTATAAATCCAATTATTTAAAACCAAAATAAATTTATTTTAAAAGTATTTAAATATAAATATAAGATGATAAAATAAAATGTCATGAAATAAAAATGATGAACAATAAATGAAACAATAAACAAAAGAATTACACTGATTCTAAGTGGAAAATTCAAGACGGAAAAAATCACAAGTAGATGAGAAGAATTCACAATATAATAAAATAGTTGAAGGGGAGAGTATTGGCACACATAAGACCAAACTAAATAAGAGGAATGGGAGCATATAGTTTGTTGCCTACTCCTAGTTTTCTGGTTGGGAAAACTAATTAATTTATTATTTTGAATTTTTATTTACATTGCACCATATATTTTACTTTAACTAGGACAAATATTTCTTTGCTCAAGGATCATAAATTTGGTTTAAAATATGAAAGTAAGATTTTTATGCAATAAGTAAGTCAAAGTAGTGTGGCCAAATTTTCATTTATTATCACCCCAATTATTAATAACAGACACTGGACTCTTATCGTCGATGAAATCAAAGCTGCTAAGTGGGTCGTCTATGAATCACTCTCAAATCCATCACATATGACTATGCTCAACAAGATAGTGAATTCAACTTACACATATTTAATAATATTATATTCAATTTACAATACTTACCCTTACAATTTTTTTTGTCTTATCCTTATGTGTAGATTAAAATGTTCTCTAATGATACCCAAGGGTCATTTGATATAAATCCAAGTATGTGGCCTATAGAAATAGGTGTGAACATACCGACACAAAGAATAGTATCATTTGTGAAATGTTTATTCGCAAATACATAGTAGTTGTTAGTGAAAAACATGTGTACTAGAGTTTGCATATGGACTGGCAAAGTAAAATGGATGTTTTTAGAGCAGAATTTGAATACGAATTGCATTGATATACAACCAGATAAAATTATGTTGAATAATATGTTAAATTTATATAAGCTTTGAGAAATATACACTTGAATTTATCTTTATTAAATTTTTTAGATTTAAGTGTTGTAATGACTGATAGTAATGACTAATTTTAAAAGAACCCAAGTTATTTTGATTGTTTTTGAAAATAACTTAAAGTATTTTTAAAATATACTAAATCAAATTCACTTAATAAATATAGATTAAAAATAAAATTAAAAATGAACAAAAATAAACCATAAAATGATTTTTTTTCCTTATAAGAGACCCTAGGTTTCATATAGCTCCACCTATATTGAGATTATCACCAAAATAATAGTATTTTATGTTATTTGATAGTTATTGATTTATTTTTTACGTTTGTCATATTAATGTGATAAAAAAATATGATGATAGTGAAAATTAAAATAATTACATAATTGTAACATTTAACATGATCAAAATTTACAAAATGACTAATATGTTTCATGGAGTCTCACATTTTGAACTAGTGAATAAAAATTGTTGCTAATATATCGTTTTAATTAAGCCAATATAAGTCACCAAATTAAGCAAAGATAAGGAGGGGCAACACTCGACTAATTCGTGTGTGTATGTGTTAAAGGAAAAACCCCATTGTTAGTACTTGACTACAACTGTTTATTGATTTATACATTGGTAGGATTGATTTCTTCTGGGAAAAGTCATAGATCACATGTATCTTCCTCTACAAGTTGATTATTTTTTCCCTTCTTCCTCTCACCCACTATGTATGTGATCTGCATTACATGCTTCTCTCCTTATCTCCCCAAATATTGTTGCTTGACATGGGGTTAGAAAATATGACCTATATTAAAAAAAATTCACAAGCTCGCCACTTCACTATCCACCGTCCTTCAATATTTCATTTTCCCATTTTGTTTTCAAATTCATTGCTTAAATTTTCAAATCAACATTATTTTATCTTCATTTTTTAAGGGAATCTAATTGGAGGGAAGCTATATTCATTTATCACAATATAATGTTCAATTATTTTCATTTGCAGAAGATCTTAATCTCAACTTGAAGGCCAAGCCGTTTGCTTAATCTATTTTACCGATTGTTGCATTTTATTCATCAATAGTTTTCTTTAAATTCGAGGAGAAAATCCTTCATGGACTAAACCTAGAAAGACACTTTGTAACCATAAGAAAATATTTCTTTGGAGAAGCAAACATCAATAGAAGATACCATCGAATTTCATATATATTAAATTCCAAAAATTTTACTTGAAATCATGAAATATGACATTGGATATTTTCTTCAAATAATGTGAATTATGCATAAATCATGAAAATTAAATTTTTGTTTCGTTAATCATCAAAAGCAAGAAAAAAAAAAAAAAAAAACAAGAACAAATGCAAACCATGTCAAAATAAGGTAAAGCAATAAAATTGAATAAAAAAGCTTCTTGTTACCATGGAAAAGAAATTGGT
Source organism: Cymbidium sinense (assembly GCA_021442155.1). Taxonomy (NCBI): domain Eukaryota; kingdom Viridiplantae; phylum Streptophyta; class Magnoliopsida; order Asparagales; family Orchidaceae; genus Cymbidium; species Cymbidium sinense. The sequence goes on along the minus strand of CM038220.1, from coordinate 17,914,534 downwards.
ACCAAAGCTTTTTTGAAATAAAATAATTTCGTGGAAAATAACTTGGCTAATATTATGCAGCACTTTCTTTCCTAATCCTTAAAAATCTTTATCATAACCTAAACTAGTTCTATAAATGTGTATCTAAAATATTCTCATTTGAGAAAAATATATGTTGTTGTATTCAAATAGACGACTTAGAGTGGAGAACACAATATACAGAGGGTTTTTTTTTTTTTTTACTAAGAACAATTAAGTAATTCTATTTTTTAAAAAAAAGCTTTTTAGAAGAAGTTTAATTTTTACAGGCTTTTTTTTTTTGATAAATCTTTCAAATTTTCAGGTACTTCTGCGTTTCATTATAGGATTTAGGTTTTTCAGATCAGGTTCCGTAAGGATTGTATGGCTTATGATGCCACTTTTTCCTCTTGAAGTAGCAAAGCAAGGAAAGATGATCATAAATTCTAATTTGCTTTAATACACACACACACACACACACACACACACACACACACACACATATGAATTAGTCAAGTGTTGCCCCTCCTTATCTTGGCTTAATTTGGTGACTTAGATTGGCTTAACTTAATGGATATATTAGCAAAAATTTGTATTCACAAGTTCAAAATGTGTGACTCCATGAAACATATTAGTCATTTCGTAAATTTTGAACATATTAAATGTTACAATTATGTAATTATCTTAATCATATGTTAATTAAGTTTACTTTAATTTTATTTTGTTTAATTCGATTAGTATTAAATGATTATGTTGAATTGGTTTATAAATCAATTTAGTTTTTTTAGTTTATTCAATGATTAATTAGTTTCAGTTTATTTATACTCATTAAGGGGTATCATATGATTAAGATTCCATGCTTAGTGTAGGTTTAGTTATACCGGTTTGACCCATGTTAAAGTTTCGTAGATTTGTTTAATTGTAAGTTTGATTTAAGATTTAATCATTTAATTGAGTTTTATTAACTTAAATAGGTTTAATCATATTCAATTTAATTTTTTCTAAGGATGATATTATTCTGATTTGAGGTTTGATTAATGATTGCTTAAGTGCTATTTCATTTTTGGTTTTGGTTTGATATTTAAATTGTTTTTAGATTATATTTTAATTAACTCCTTAATTGATTAAACTCTACTCTTAAGTGTTTATTTGGGGTTAATTAGGATTCAGAAGATCACATTATTTTCTTAAGAGTCCTGGATGTCAATTGAAATAATTTAAGCCATTTTTGAAGATTTTTGTAAATTTTTGAATTTTTATTTGATTTATTTTATTAAAATCGACAATCTAAACTTGAAAATTTAATTTCTCCCATTCCAGAAGGCCTTTACACTTGAAATTTTTATGGTAGGTGTGTTCTAACTTTAGTTTCAATCCCTAAAAAGTTCAACTTAATTTGATATATATTTTTTTGGTTTAATTAATGAAATTTGATTGTCAATAAAACTCAAATTAAGCTCAAAATACTTAGTAAAATTTGGGTATTTTGGGTTTGTTGGATTCCTCTCAAATAGATGAATCAACGAGCCCATTTTGTACATGAGTCAACTCTAGGTCAGGCGATTGAGAACTTTGAACATCATCCGGATTTATTTTTGGGTTCATTTATACTTATGTATTGATTTTGTGCCTTTGGTTTGACTTGATTTTATTTAATTTTGATTTGACAACATTTTCTTTAATTTAATTGATTTTGATCCCAAATAATTTAATTGAGTTAATCAAACTCAGTTACCTTAATCCAGGTTTAGCTGAATTTAGATTTTATTCTAAGTTATTATTTTAATTTCTACTTTAGTTGAGGTTGTGCAATTACCCACTAATCGTAGTATCCTAAGTGCCTAATTAGGAAGCTCCTAATCAAAGGTCGAAGATCCTAATTCACTGAGGTTATGGTGGTTATTAACCTCACTATAGGTTAACAGAACTTTAGTGCCTAGATTAAATCCTAGATCTAAGAGGAGGGTTGTCAACTTTATTAAATGTAAGGTCAATAGCACAATACTCCAATGGATGTGTCGTTTAGAAAACTATTGAAAAAACTATCATAATGTAGAACTCATCATTTTGCATCATCGAGGCACTGCACGACAATTGCTAGGTGCTAGCTTCACTATCCCCAAATATTAAATACCATAAAATATTATGCCATGACATTAGAAGACCAGTGCCTAGGTGTCAGATTGACACCTATACATATTAACACATGAACTTACACCATTTCAATAACAATACACATATAATACTTTAAACATGATAAAATATATCATATAATACCAATTACAACACATAAAGCACATATATAAAGTCTCCATTATGATCTTCATACATTAAACTTCATGTTCTCTTGAAACTCCTCCAAGTTCACGAATATAGTCCATTTAGTCACTTGATTGGGATCTTGTCCACTTTATTTCTTCATGCTTTGAAGTTAGTCCTTTTTCTCATTTGTTTGGCACTTTGTGCCCCATTAATTCCCTTAAACCTTGAAGAACTCTTTTCCAAAAATAGTTAGAGTGGAATGTAATTGGTGGTGGAGTATATGTGGGTGTAGGATCACCAAATCCCTCGAATGATTAGCCACCAAGTTCCAATCTAAAAAGTTTTCACTCAAGTTTTCACACAAAAATTAGTTTAATCTCTCCATTTAGTCATAATAACAGCTTATATAAGTACAATACTAGAAGAAATGCATCCTTTGGGAGAAATCCATACAAAAAACTATCATAACACAGAACCCATAATTTTGCGTTAAGCTTCTTTGTCCCCAATAATTAAATTCCTCAAAATGTTGCATCATGAATGCTTGCCAAAATACCAAATACACAAACACACACACATGCACACACACACACACACACACACACACACACACACACACACACACACACACACACACACACACACACACAAACACACACACAAACACACACACACACACACACACACACACACACACACACACACACACACACACACACATATATATATATATATATATATTAACACATTAACTTATACTGATTTCAACTACACATATACAACACTTAGAAATGATAAAACATATTATCTAGTACTAATTACAACACATAAAACACATATAAAAGTCTCTTTAGTGATCTTCATGCATTAAACATCAAGTTCTCTTAAAACTCCTTCTCCATGATCATGAATATAGTTCATTTAGTCACTCAATTAGGGTCTTGTGCCAATTCATTTCTTCAAACCTTGAAGTTGGTCCACGTTCTCATTTGATTGGCATCTTATTGCACATCATGTGTTATCTTCTTAAAGAGGAGATGAGTAATAATATAACCTCCTAGGCAAGATAGAAATCAGGTTCATCATCCCCCTAGACTAAAGGATGACATAATTTTTGTATGACATATTAGAGCCATGCACTAGCGAAGAAGCCTAATATGGAGCTCTAATTATCGATCTAAACTCGACCATTGTGATTGGAATTAGAGATATTAAAATCTTAGGCATTCACAATTAGTGGTAAATCAAATCACCAAAACCTATAAGGTTCTCAAGTCCAAACTTCATCAATATCATAAATATATAATAGTTATTGAAATAAATTCTAAATAAAACACTATAACAAAATCTGCGAGGAGAAAAGTCCATAATTGATACTTTAGCAATGCTCATTAAGGAGATGGCTTGTCTAGGATATGTAATGACCAAGTTCAATCACCTGTTGACATGGACTTTATTGATAAATAACTCTTTATTGGGAAGGTTGCCCTCATAAAAGATGATGAAGAGGTTGATTGGAGACAATCATTCATTAACTATTTGTGTGAAGGAAAATTTTCTCAGGAGAAATCCCATGCCTCTCAAATTTAATGAAGAATATTATCCTATGCTTTAGTTAATGGAATTTTATATTAGGAGTCATTTGATTATATGTGGTTATGTTGTTTAAACAAACATAATGCCCAGAAAGTTGTGATCAAGGTATATGCAAGATTATATAGTCACATCAATCTCGTCCAAAAATGAAAGCTAAAATTAAAAGAATTGAATATTATTGGCTATTAATGATCACAGTCTACATAAATGTTGCTAGTTATTATCACCAATGTTAAGTACACAGAGTAGTTTTGCATCAACCACCAAATGTTCTCCATCCGATAATAGCCTCATGTCCATTTGAATGTTGGGGCGCTTACATTATTGGCCCACCTTTTTTAAAGAGCCATTAATTTATTTTAGCTTTAACAAGCTACTTTCTAAGTAGGCAAACGAGACTCCATTTAGAGAATTCAAAGGCCATTATGTTCTACAGATTTTTAAAAACCATATTATGTATAGATTTGATATAACTTATTGAATCATAATCGATAATGGTACCACCTTCAAGAGCAATAAAATCAACAAGTTCACTAGGTGGCACAATATATATTGGAGGTACTCAAATATCTACTACCCTTTTGCTAATAGGTTAGCTGAGGCTTTATTTAAAGAAATATCTTGCATGAATGTACTTGAAAATAAATTTTCATCAAAAAAATTATATTTTCATACTATGTAGGGATGATGCTTACATTGAGGGTTAAATTTCTAAGAGAAATTCTTAATTGTTTCTCCTTCCTAAATCACCCTCAAAATAAAAATTCAAAAATTTCTTTAAAGCATATCTACATTTTCCCATCCATTAGTTCTAGTTTAAGATCTCTTATGTAATTCCATTGATAGGTTCATGTAAATCCTTTAGCTTCTGATTTTGATTACATTCCTATGACCCCATTTAAGCATGACATATACTATATAGGTTCAGAGTATGTTATTTTGGCCCCTCTCCTAATAATCACTCCTTAGGTTGGTTAATCACTGTGCCATAGTTGATTCGGTAAGCTATACTTTTCGCTTGTAAATCTAGTTTGGAGTATGTCATTCTAACTTTTTCTTAGTGTAGTCGCACAACTCAAACAAAGTTTAGGGATTGAATTACATTCTTATGACCTCTCTTGATTGGCAACCTATTTGGGTTACGTCTCTGCAACCCCATTTAGGCATTACCTAGTTAGAGCTATGTTTGCTTGAGTTGGTTGGTTTTGCACAAATTGACGTAAATATCCTTGCTGAATGAGCCTCTCAATTTCTTCTTTAAGTTGTTTGCATGCCTCAGTAGTATGTCCACGACTTCGATGGAAGTGACAATATTGCTCCTGATTTCCTAAATTTGGTTTCAGTGGATGCGGCCACTTGATATTTTCTTCATCTCGAATAGCCATTAGGAGGTTAACACGAGATGTGTTCAGTGGCGTGTATTCTAATCGTTGATGTGAGGGCCGTGGGGGGAAATCATGATTGCCTTGTTGCTTCTTCTAATGGGATTGTTGATCTGTGTTTCCTAGAGCATTCTTACGTTTTCCTGTGGATCATTCAAATTATTTTCGGTGGGCATTAATAGCCTCATCAGAAGAAATTTGCGCTTCCACATGGTGAACCAAGTCGGTGTATGAGTGGACCGTATCTGGCATTAGCGAGTAGAAAGGTCCAGGATAGAGCCCTCCAAGGAAAACACCTCTTAGTAATTCAGGGTATACTCTAGGTATTTGGTGAGCTTCTGAGGAGAATCTCTGGAAGTATTCTTTAAGTGATTCGCCATCATTTTGATGAATGCCGGAGAGATGGGAGGAATCTTTAATGATCCTCCAGTTTGCAATGAACTGTTCTACGAAAATCTTGGCGAGTTCATCAAAGGTATGGATGGATCCCCTTGGAAGGGAGTAGAACCAAGTGCGAGCTTGCCCCTTAAGAGTAACGGGGAAGACTTGACAAAGCAGTGTGTCAGGAGCTCGTTGGATATGCATGATGGTCCTGTAATGGATGTGTTCATATGGGTCAGTTGCATCATAGTAATCAATGCTCGGAAGCTTGAAACCTACAGAATAGGATGTTGAAGAATAGCTTCAGCTAAAGGTGAGGACTCCTCATAGTCATGGTGAGGGGGAGGATGATTTCTGTCTTGAAGGTGAAATTTGTCTTGCATTAAGCATCGTAATTCTGCACGTATAACATGACGAGTGGGGTTAACAAGACGAGAATGTGTCAAGCTACTAGCAATAATTAGTGGATTAGCAGTCGGTTGAGCTGAACGTGATGGATGAGTAGAACTAGCAATATCAAGGAGATTAGCATCACGGTCTCTACGCAGAGGAACTTCAATGTCAAGGAGATTAGCATTTTGACCTCCCATGGCAAACGATCGATCTTGGGGGAGATATGTTTGCTGCGGTAGTGACTGTTGTGTTCCTTGCAAAAGTCGGATCATCGGATCATCTCATTTTGAGACTCTTCCATTCGGCGGACACGATCTTCTAAAGAGATTCCTGTCGCTCCTTCACTGACATGGTCACGCCTATCAGGGGGGAGTGAGGTAGAAGCTTGGCGTCCTCGGTTTAAGGATTGATTTTGAGAGTGATGGGAGTTGGAGCGGGAGGCTCCGTTGTGACGAGTATTGCGCTTATTGGCCATAATGCGTGTGTTAACAGAAATTATGATTGATGGGTTCTTTTCCCACAGACGGCGCCAAACTGTTACGTGCTAAAAAATCAGTTGCGGTAGAGTAAAAGTTTACGCCTTAGCCTTGTTGTGAAATCCGACACACACACAGGTATTTTAAAGAGTGAACAAGAAAACTCCAGAAATTTTCACGTGAAAACCTCGAAAAGAGGAAAAAAACCACGGTAATAGGATTACAGAGTACAAAATCTATTTCAGAGTACAAAATCTTCCCGATAACGGGATTACAGAATTGCATATGAGAATGGAACAACGACTATGTAGTCACGTAGCAGATGATGGCGAACAACGAGGAATAACGACTGACGATGAAGGTCGTCATGATGGAAGCAACGAGGAACGGCGGCGGTGAGATCGTGGCGGCGGCGTAATGAAATCCGATCATATGTTGGAAGAGGGTAAAGCATCTGCGTCTGCTCGAAGTTCGACATATCTCCTACCATTGATGTTGCCCCGATAGATCCATTGTTCGTACGGGTTGATGGTCGAAGAAAAGCTGATGTTGATTAGGTCCATTACCACTCTTACATTATCTTGTGGGAGTGAAGACGCGTGAGTCGATTGTCGTTGATTCATCATAGCTTGATAGCCCGATCAACCGATACATGAGATGGTATCGTTCATGGGCTTCACTATACATGTTGAAACCAGACACTTCCTCACGACACATCTACCCTACGCTGTAACGCTTGATGGTTAATTGTATAGTATTAAAATTTGCTTTTCTTTAAAACAACGATACACTCATATAAATTTACGTATATGCGTGACCATATTTTGAATCACGAGGACATATTCCGATTATTTGGCGAGAGGTGGCGATCTGGAATAGACATCTTCGATGAATATGAGGAATTGTTGGTGGCAGGATATGCATATCTCAGACACTCGATACAAGTATACTGACATTCCAGGCACTTCTGCATCAGCACAGTCAGATGTTCCATCGATGGATGTGGGGCCATCCTCTGTCCCAATGGTGGGGCGATCTCTACATTTACGGTATTCATATCGAGCAATGTGGTCACAAATGCACATGGAATGCAGCGATCTGCCGGCATATGGTCCGTCATTTCATATGACAGCCATATGGAGTTTACCCGGGTATTAGTTGCCTACGCAAGCTTGGTTGACATATCTCATATTAGAGTTAGGATGTAACACCCGTGGAGCGGATGAAAGAGGAGGACCATCGACATCATCATGATCGACGCGGCACCATCCCACTCACACGGCGATCGATTCCACCATGCAGGCATCGATGACGGTAGATGTATTATGTTTTTTGTACGTTTGATGGCATGTATTTCTGACAGTTTATATGTTTTTTATGTTTACTCATTCACCTACTTCTCATTATGTTATCCTAGTGATGTTTACTGTTTATTTAATTTTGTTAACTCACGTGAGAGGATGGAAGATTTAATGTGAAATTACATATAGTTTAAATCTAATTTAAAAACTATTTATCATATATGTATTTATTATGGTAAAGAGTCAAATGAAAATACATCTAGAGTCAAAATTCACATTACAAGTTTTAATGTGTTTTGGGAAAGTAAATGTTACAAGTGTAAAATAACATCTTCAAATATAAGAAAAGAGCGATTATTTTTTTTCACAGTGTAATTCATTTATTTTGTAGCTTTTTTTTATTACTTTTGGAATTAAATTGGGCAAATGACCTCAAATTCTTCCAAATAAAAAAAAAGTGATTATTTTTCAAGAATAAGTCAACTCATTAAAGCTCAATTTATATATAGAATATATTGAGAGTGTTTGATATTACCAGGAATTATATGTATTTAACAATCCTTGTATTATAAAAAAATGGTAATATTAACTTTCACTTTCATAACTTCAAATATATATATATAAAACTACGGCTACCAGGATGAGATTAAAAACGCCAATATGAAAGTTATAGAATTTTTATTTCCTTTCCAACGATACCAACCACAATCAACAACCGATGAGCGATATGACCAAAAATGAAAGGTTAATTTCATTTTTTTAAAAAAATTATTTTTCCATGGGTCGCCGGTCGGTGGTGGCATTAAATTTTTTAACGGTTTAATTAGCTAATTACATTATTATTTAGGGCTAATTTAAAATTAAGCTTAGTACAATTCTAAAGTGGCGTCAAAAGCGGTGATACCACTTTAATGTTAATTCCCTGAGACGTCAGTACTGTAATTAATTAATGGTGAGCCCCAGGGTGAAAGTGACCGCGTAGCTTTTGAATGTTATTTCATGAGGCGAGATAGAGACCACTGTCGTGTAATTAATTAGCGGCCATCGGATGAAAAACCGTGACAATTGAATGTTAATTAGTAAAAAAAAAGTTAATTCATGAGATATAGAAAGTTATCGGTAATTAAGTGTTATTAGTGTACCATTATGAAGCATAGGAGAGATATAAATGAGTCAAGTTAGCTCATAACCTGATTCGAGATTATAATCTTAATAAAATTTTATCAACATGCATTTTCGCTCCATATTGAGAAAATATTTTATTTCATTTTTTGAATAATGATTATGCATTTTATGTTTTCATTAGTGGATCAAATCCTC
>CM038220.1:17844728-17905326 GCA_021442155.1 Cymbidium sinense | reverse complement strand
AACTCAAATGACCTCCGATCGACAAATGAACTTTTCCATCACATTCAGAATGTTAAAATTGGTCAAGATATAAATATAGCATAACTTATTGATCAATTGATCAAGCGCTCAAGTCGTCAACATGCTTGCACATATATCAAAGTCAGGAAGCTGTGATGATATCCGAATGACCTCCGTTCATGAAATTGATCATGTAGTTAGCTTTGAAGTATCAAAATCTATCAAATGAGACTATCCACGCTCAAGTCAGATGAGTTTGTGCAAATGTCGAATGATTTGAAGTGACAATGAGCAAATCAAGGCTGAAATGCACAGGATGTCACCGAAATCAACTCAAATGACCTCCGATCGACGAACAGACTTCATGTTTAAAAAGTCAAAATTGGCCAGGATATAAATTTTACACGACTTGATGATCAATCGACCAAGTGCTTGAGTCGTCAACTCGCTTGCATGCATATCGAGGTCAGGAGGCACCGACGAGAATCAAACGACCTCCATTCATGAAATTGATCACATCATTCACTTTGAAACACCAAATCTATCAAATATGACTGTTCACACTCAATTTGGAAGAGTCTGCATGAAAATCGAGCGAGAGAAAGCGGTGACGCGCATTTCAAGCTGAAATTGACACAATTTGGCGCCGACTCGAACCAAACGACCTCCGATCGAGAAACAGATAGCACCATTGCATCCAGAACAATGGAATTACCTAAATTGATATATATATATATATATATATATATATAACTCTTTTTTCTGGCAAGATAACTGGATTGGAAGTGGGTCCATTGATGAATTACTTTCTTCCCATTCAACTGATAATATCAAAGTCAAATCATTTTGGCAAAATAATATGTGGAACAACTCTAAGCTCATTGAGTATATCCCTTCTTCTATTTTAGGCAAACTTAATAATATATCTATTACTTCTAACAAACAGGATCAGATTCTCTTTAAGCTCTCTCATAGTGGAGAATTCAACTTGAAAAATGTTTGGCTTCATATTAAAGAAGCACATGAATTTTCTAATGTGTATGCTAAACTTTGGCATAATAATATTCCTATTTCCTAAAATTTGGCGTATATTGAAAAACCTTATCCCTGTTGACTCCTTGATGTGGGGCAAAGGTTTTCAATTACCTTCAAAATGTCATTGTTGCTTTCATATTGAAAATGTTAATCATCAATTTGTTAATGGGGCCATTGCTTCTAAGCTTTGGCTTTGGTATGATGATCTCTTTAACATTGTCAAATTCAACACTCGCTAACAATATATCCTTGAAATCTATTTTGAAAATAATAATAAAGGTCACATTAAAATTGCTACTGCTGTTATTATTACTTGGTTTATATGGATGTCCAGAAATGATGCTAAACACAGCGATATTGCTATGAATCACATGAAGATAATTGCTAGAACTAAATACAAAATCTGTGATTTGTTTAATGCCAATCTCATTAAATATAAGCACTTTAAAGGGTGTAAATCTGTGGCTATTAAATTGGGTTTTCAATTGCCGGCTCAAGCAAGTTGTAATCATGTCCAGATAGTTTATTGGGCCAAACCTCATGATAATGTTATTAAAATCAATACTGATGGCTCTGTATCTCATAATGCCTCTGGCTGAGGTAGAATCTTCAGAAACTCTATCATAAATGTCCTCTATGCTTTTGCTTATCCGCTTCATACTTGCTCTGTCCCTTTTGCTAAACTTATGGCAGTGTATAATGCTCTTGAGATTTGCCTCTAGAAAGGTTGGCTCAATATATGGATTGAGGTGGATGCTCTCCTCCTAATTGACCTCTTGAACTCCAATAAATCTGGAAATTCTGATTTAAACTATTTACTCAAGCAAACTAGATCTCTTCTTTCTCAATTTTGTTATAAAATCACTCATGTATGGTGGGAAGGTAACGCATGTGCTGATTACCTTGCTAATTTAGGTGCTAGATTGAATGAAATAACAATTTTTGATCATCTTACTCTCCCTAAACATTTGCAAGGTTTGGTTAACCTTGATAAGACTGGGCTTCCTTATATTAGAATTTAGCTTACATGATTTTGTTACAATTAGTTTTTATTGTTTCTTTGGTCTTTCTGCTGCACTTTGAAGAGCATTCAGACTTCTTTTACTGGTGTAGCTTCCTTATTTTATATGAGAGGCCTATAGCTCCGGCTGAATCTCTTCTCTGTTCATCTGCTGGTGGCTATCTTTCCTTATCTCTATTTGGGGTTTTAATGTTCTACTGCTACAACATAGATAAGAATTGTTTTGGTTTTCTGATAAGTCGATGCTTTTCATGCTATTTATCCATTTACCCTGTTGGTTTTGCTATTTTTCTATTTGCGGCCTATTGTTTTCTGGGTTTGGACATTTTTCTGCTAATTGGATGGTTGGAGATGGAAATTTTTATCATGCTTTGTGTTTCTATGCTTGTATTAAAATGGCCTTTGTTGAGGAGTATTTTCTAAAGCTCCTTTGGGAGATAAGGATAACTGCTATATCTTTTCCGTCTTAGACGGAATATCATGGTATTCTGTTACCTTGTCTGGGAAAAAGTTTAATACATTTCTACTATGGTAATTTCTGTGGAATGGTAAGTTCCCTCCTATCGCTTCGATTTTGGTGGCGCTTGTCATTTTCTTGCTTCGGTGATGTTGTGGTTGTTGCGTACTCTGAGAATGGGATGGTTCCTCCGCCTGAGTTTCGTGACTGATTGCTCTTTCCTTTCTTTTTTTTTGTCACCGTTTAGGTTATGCTTATACGGATCTTGGGTTAATTGGTGGGGGTTTTTTTTTGATAGAGGTTGGATTTATAAGCCTCTTTGGTGTTGTTTAGGTTTTCCTTTGGATTGGGAATTTGAGGGTCAGTAGGAATTATTTTAAAAAAATGCTTGCCTTCGTTTTCGCTTATATTCGCATTGGTTATGCTCATACCGGGTGGATTGGTGGGGTTATTTATTGATAGGGGTTGAATTTATATGGCTCTTTGGTGTTGTATATGTTTCCCTTTGGTTTGGGATTTTGAGGATGCATGCTATGCTCTCTTAAATCTAATTATAATTGGTGCCTCTTTGAAAGGAAGGTGATTTTGACTCCATTCGTAAATTAATAATTTTATGTTTAGTGGTCATATCATGTTGTTGAGCTATATAATTTTCCTTTGGATGACGGTCTCGTGTTTATTTTTCTCGACGGGTGGCAAATTACTCCTTTAATTTGGATGGTTGTAGCATATGTACCCTGGGAGGCATATGTATGTGGCCCAAACTAGTGTGGATTGTTTGCACCCGCTTTCTCTCTTATGGTTTCCCAAGATAATTAATTTCTTTATTATGGGTACTAAATGGCATTCAAGTTTGTTTGTGTTTTTCTCTTATTGCGGTTCTAGACTTTTCCTTCGGATGCAAAATCTCTTATATTCTTTCCATTCTGGACGCTATGCACTTATGGTGGGTGCCTAGGTTTTCTCTGTATTTGGGTAGTATATTTGCTTTTGTTGTGTGAGTTTTATATTTATATTGGGGTTTTACTCTTTAGGTTGATTGTAGCTCTTTGAGTGATAGACTTAGAGTTTAACCCCTTCTTTAAGGATCTTGTAACCTTTTCTTATGAGCAATAAAATTCTCTATGCATATATATATATATATATATATATATATATATATATATATATATATATATATATATATATATATATATATATATATATATATATATATATATATATATATATATATATATATATATATATATATATATATATATATTGACTATGTGTATTTACCAGCATGAAATCCAAATTAAAACTATTTAAATTAGTTTAAAAATAATTTAAAAATTCCCAAAGTACCCCTATGCTCAACCGTTCCCCCCATTTTTGTTTTTTCAATTTTATGAAAAAAGAAATAAAAAAGGAAAAAAAACTGAAAAATGACTCCCCCCATTTCCCTCAACTCCGTCCTCATTCCCTCCCACGTTACTCTCATCCTGATTTTTCCATTTTCTCTATCCTGATTCCTCTCTCTCGGTCAGAAAATAAAAAAAGTACAAGGTAAAGAAAAAATTTTCTCCCCATTTTCTTCTGTTATGCACATTTCCCCGCCCCGGCGACGTCCGTGCAAGTTGCAAAGTCAATTCCGCACACTCTGACCTATGACTAAGGAGTTCTTAGTGTCTATAAATGTTTAGATTTAGTGTTCTATTAGTCAATAAAAGTGTCCTATGACTAAGGAGTTCTTAGTGTCTAGAAGACTCCTAGACCTATGATGGGAAGATTGAATTTTCACTCCAAAAGTGAGGTCATCAAATTCATAATTTGATAAATTAAATATTTTGATTTAATGGTTAATATATTATATGTATAACATTTGCTTATAGTTAATTATTTTGATTTAATTTTGAACAAATTTTGTTTGATGTTTAGACTTGGTTTAATTTCTCACTTTCTCTCTCTCTCTTTTTTTAAAGTTCATTTTAGATTTCAAAATTGATTGTGTAAGTTAAATTAAAAAAATTTTGTTATATATATATATATATTAGTGATTTGACATTTGAATCATGATTTGGTTTGATTTAGGCTTAAACTTGATTAAAATTGCATTTGATTCAAATACCTTATTAAAGTCATGAATGATCATTGGACCAAACTTGAACTTTAATTTCAATGAATTACAATTTAAGATAGCTCTAATAGGATTTGATTGAGTTAAATTGTCTAGTGATTTGTAAGTATTGATCAATGAATTAATTTGATAAGTCTTAAATTTGAATAATTCAATAGAGCTATAAATCATATAATTTCTCAACCTCAATTAAAAATTGAGGTCAACAAGTTTCTTTTGATAAATAGAAATGAACATACCTTTCATTGAGGCATTCAAAAGTCGCTACGTTTAAATGATATAATTCTTTAGCATCCCATTTTTAGAAGGGTTTAACTTATCTACTATCAATTGCTATTTTGGAAACCTTTATTCTTATTAGCATATCGACTACTATGTTCATATTAATATTTAATAAGCCACTTATATTTTATTAGGTCATTTTCACCGTATCAAGAGTGAAGTTAATACAAAGTTCTAATTTGTTGGTATACACACACCATCATCAAGTTTACCAAGATTTTTTAAAAGTATTTAGTATAAATCGTTCACTTATCAACAACTTCTATCTTTCGAGGAATCACAAAATTAAAGTAAAATGCCTTAAGGAATACTTTTGAAGAATCTTTTGGGGACATATTAAATTTTGGGAATCGATTATGGGCAACTACAAGATGTTTTTCTTGAAGTTCATTGCCTTGGTTCTTTTTACTTCTCAATAATGTAAGAGATTGATCACTCTTATGTTATAAAAATAGATAATAACAAATATTCATAAGAATAGTAAAAAATAAAAAATATTCAAATTAAAAAATATTAGAATTAAAAAATAATAAAATAATAAAATATATAATAATAATAATAAATAAATAATAAAAAATCAAAATAATAAATTAATTAGCTTTCCCACAAGGTAACTAAAAGAAGGCAAGAGACTAGATTCTCCTTTTCCACCAAAATAAATGCTCTTAATAAGCATAAGTCACATCATTAAAATCCATTAAATATATTTAGTGCTTATGCCACTAAATATTAATCAATGGATACTAGTCCTATTATTTTTTTATCATTGAAGAGGGAATTCAATTGAATGATATCTCTATTTGAAAGAAGAGATTAAATATTTGATTCTGTAAACAAATCATTGAAACAATTAATATTATTAGTAGAATATCACCAAAATCTATTTACTCGCATACACATGAAGATATTCCCCAAATTAATTAAATTGTATTTAATAATTATTATATTTAAGAAATATATTATTTGTATTAAGATTCTATCATTTTTCTCAGTTAGAATTGCAATATATAATTGAGGTATATCCAGTATTAATATCATCAAAGTTTTGTTTGACATGGTAATTTAGTGAAAATTCTATCGGTCTTTGCTGCCTTCATAAATCTTAGATTAACCTATCTTGAGCTTGAACTTTATTTCATTATATTTTTAATTTTAAGGAACATCTACATAAGTTTTCAATTTAATTATCGTTCACTCATATTAGGTGTACAACCATTATAATTAATTCATCTAATTTATTTTATTATTGTAGATAATAACTCATTCTATGATATAATATTTGGTTAACCACAACTATATAATTTCATAATGATTACATCTATTCCTCAATTGAATTTGCACCAATAGGTTTTATAGAAATAAGAGAAAATAAATTTTTGGCTTGCATAAATTATATTTAAAAAATCTAATAGGAAGATCTCATTCTTATTGTAACTCAAAAGCAACTTTTATTATGAAGATTTTCATAAAAGTCATTGTCCTACTGTTGAATAATTAATATACTTGCCTAAAGGAAAAAATTAAGCTCCTTTTCCCTTTAGTTCATCATCTTATTAAGATTTTATGGGAATTTATAAACTATATCAACTAAAAACAAAGGAATTATATTTTTCAAGTGATTATATATATATATATATATATATATATATATATATATATATATATATATATATATATATATATATATATATATATATATATATATATATATATATATATATATATATATATATATATATATATTTCTTGTTAAACTATCATGTATGCATGTATGCATGTACGCAATATTAGATATTAATGAAATTTTTTATTATAAATAATATTTCATCTACTTTTTTCATCTAAAATATATCAAATGTATAAGGTTTAGAAATTAGCAGACGGATAGAATTCTAATTTGCAAGTACCCACTCCTCTTCTAAAAATTTTAAAAAAGTACATGTTCTTCCCTCATCTAGCATACACTTAACGTAATCTACATGCATTAGGAATAAAATTTTTGGAATCAACTTTACTCTTGTTTGCAATTTAATGACAATAAACTAATTTAGGTCCATCTATAATTAAAATCTCATGGATTCATAGTTGACTTCTTTTTCACTCTCTTTTGGCATTTATGTTTGAGAGTGAGCCAAATCTTTATGGTTCTTGAATGTACTTTTCTTTCACATAGCTGCTTAATTCGATTGCAAAGCTGTTCTCAATTTTGTACTATTTCATTTAAATGATGTTATCATTTGTCTCCTATATAATACTAATTATACTTTACTAAAGTTTTATTTGGCTTCACAATATTATGTCAATTAAGATTTTGACTCTATGCTATATGATCATCACCAGTTTTTGTTGGTGAAATGTTGAATGTGGGGCTCAAATCATATCTCTTTGAATGAACTTTAGTTTGCATAAAATTCAATAGGAGCTTGATAAAGTAGGAATTAGTTTGTTTATCATTAAAAAATTTAAAAAGATATCTAATTTTAGCACGCTAATCCAAAACAAATTGAAGAATTGGGCTACAAATGAATGAACCGCATTAATTTTGAACTATCATTGCAATATTATTCAAAGATGGAAAAATTTTCTATTGTTTATAATTTTACTAAATTTGCTAGAATTAATTATCTTTATGTCAAATTTGCAACATGAATTGTTTATGAGATTCACTTGCTTTAGTAAGATATTACTGCACAAAAAAAATTGAAGGTTTATGTTGGATTAATCTTATTATAATCTTTAGATTGCAATCTGTGTGCTCATTTCCTTATAAAGTCTCTTGTGAAAAATTATAAATATCTCATGTCTTTGTAGAAGGAATCAAATTCTTCTTTGAATTGGTGGTATGTGCCAGCACTCTTTGCTTGTAATCTTTCTATATATAGTGAATTTTTCTAATCTGCCTATGATTTTTTCCATCTTGAGTTTTCCACATAAAATCTATGCAATTCTTTTTTTAATGTTTCTTTTATTATTCATCACTCTTATCTCATAATACATTATTTTATGATCTTATATTTAAATTTAAATATTTTTTAATATTAAAGTATTAAGCAAAATTATTTTGGTTTTTAAATAATTGCTTTTATTATTACAATCTTATTTCTATATGTGAGGACTATAATTTGTATTTGATTATTAATTGATTGATCTTATAAAAAATTTAATTATTTCTATTGCCAACTAATTGATTTAAAGATCCATATTGTGCACGAGATTCGAGATTAACATCTATTTTGATATATTTAATTTATCCTCTTCCTTTCTATTTCATTTTCATAGTTAGAATATTCTGTTAAAATAGTTATTCTTGATGCCAAATCTTTTCTCTCTCTCTCTGTATATATATATATATATATATATATATATATATATATATATATATATATATATATATATATATATATATATTATATATATATATATATATATATATATATATATTACTTAGAAAGAGTATCTGTTTTCATTAGTCCCATAAGAATGAATACTATTATTTGCATTTCGAACGGGCATAGATACAATATCTATAGGATAACTTCCATCGTGAGATTCATTTGTTAACTATATGCTGTGTCGTGTTAACTATTTGTACAGAAGGTGGTGAGATAATATCTTGAGCTGTTATGTATTTAGGTCCCCCCAAAATGGATGTCCTAACTCCATAAAGATTACTTTTCAATACAATCTCTTTCAAATTTATTGAAACACTTTTCTTTGGAAAAATAGAATATCTTATGGTCGTGGTTGTAATTCTTTCAGGATCCTATGGTTCCTCAAAGATACTTTCATACATTATGTTCGATATGGGGCAGATAATGGGGCCTCACCACCCATCAATGCATGGTGTTCTTCTCAGAGGATCCTATTTTTTCTTTTTCGTTCTATCATCAGATTAATCAGATTAGACATCATTGTGTTCAATTTGTGGAATCAAGATATAGTATGTAGTGTATAATAATATATTAAAGAATTTTTATTGAATGTATTAACTACTAATAGGAAATCACTTTGACAACTTCTACTCATGTCTTAGCTCGTCTGAGAGCTAGATTTGCCTCAATTGCTTGTCTCTTACCCTCATCTCTACTCAAGTTAGCTTCAGCTATTTCAAGAGTTTGTTGAGCTTCTTGTGGATCAATGTCAGTACTAATTTCCACATCATTTTCTAAAATGGTGATCTCATTATTACTTATTCTAGAAAAACCGCCCAAAAGATATGAGAGAATCCAAAAAGCACTTGATCATGATCAAATTTGTAAGTCGACTTGGATATTGAGCATTTCGTTTAACTAATTATTTGCAATGAATAATGAATCGTTGAAACTCGGGAAATGGAATTTGATAAATAGTTTATTACATAGAGTCATTCTACATTATATATATAGATATGTATATGGTTATTAATGTTCTATGGATCTATTTACGTGATTCTTTTGATTTCTGTGATAAAAAAATTATCATGGTTCTTTTGGGGATGGATTGATTATGTTCTATATTGTTAAAAGTCCATAGACCACCTAATTGGCACCGATTTCTTAGTTTCATCGGTCATATGTATAGGACTAATGGACCATTGGTCATGATCCAAAAGACATTTTAGAGGCTCATAAAGGTCCATTCGTCAAAGGTATCTATGAAATCCTAACAACATCATGGCATGCTCAATTATCTTTGAATCTGGCTATATTAGGTTCTTTAACCATTTCTATGTCAATATGTATACGTACGTCTTAGATATATAAAGTTATCATTTCTATCATTTCAATAGAAGGATTTTAGCTACTAACGTAATGTAGTCAATTTCAGTTGATAGAATAGCTTCCATTGAGTCTTTGCACCCATCCCTTCTTATTCTCATTTTCCATCATTTTTTCTCTCAAAACAAAGATTTGGCTCAAGATTGCCCATTTTTAGTTCCGTGGTTTCTCAATTTGGAAGTTAGCACTTAGTTTCCATACCAAGGCAATCAAGTCGTCTACCAATTTCACCATATCCCCTTTCCTTTGAGACAAGGATCGTTGGAATCTTATATAGATCTTGGTACCCATTTAAATCATTGCAATTGATGTTCGATCCGAAGAGATGAGATCTTGAAAAGTGGATTTTTATGATCCGATAAAGAATCAAACTTATTCAAATGTTCTTGCTATTTTATATTTCCTTGAAAAAGGTGTTCAACCCACAGGAACTGTTTATGATATTTTTAAGGAAGGCAGAATTCTTTAAAGAATTTCAAATTTCCTTTGATAAAAAAGAAAGGAAAAACAAGAATCATGAATAAAGAATTACACAAAGATAGGTACTAGTTACTCTATCTTTCTATAATTCTTTTTTCAAAGATTACTAGTTCCTATACCCCACTTGTTTCTCTAGAGATATGGTATACATTTATTTAGAATGCCCTAAATAAATGAATATTACCTCTAGATGGAAGAAGATTCTCCTTGAAAAGTAGTTTAGTCCCATCCGCTAAAGCTTGAAGAATTCCTAATGGGCCGGCATATTGGTCCAATACGCTATATATTGTCACAGATATTTTTCTTTCTAACCACACAATGACTAATACCCCCATTGTAATTCCTAATACAAGGGTGAAAATGGGTACAAAAATCCATAAGAATCCACATCCTTCTTTTAAGGATTCTAATCTATAAAAAGAATTAATACTATGTACTTCTGTCATATCAATTATCATTTCAATGATCAACTTCTCCCATAATGATATATATACTACCTAGTATCGTCATTATATTAGCCAATTTCATTCTTTTAACTAGCTGGGGAAGAATTTGCAAATTGATGAAACCGGGTGGACGAATTTTCCATCTCCAAGGGAAAACACTACTATCTCCTATTAAATAAATTCCTAATTCTCCTTTTGGGTCTTCTACCCTTACATAAAGTTCTTGTTTTAACAATTCAAAATTGGGTGAAAGATTTTTAGTAAGAAATCTATAGTCAAAATTATTCCATTCAGAATTATTTGTCTTATGAAAACATCGGTTTTCTAAATTCTCATGAGGTCCTCCAGGAATTCCTTCTAGAGCCTGTTGAATGATTTTTATGGATTCTTGCATTTCACCAATTCTTACTAAATAATGAGCTAATGTATCGCCCTCTTTTTTGCCATTTGACTTCCCAATCAAATTTATTGTAACACTCATAGCGATCAACTTTACAGAGATCCCATTGGATCCCAGAAGCTCATAACATTGGTTCTGATAAACCCCAATTGTCTCCTCCCCACCAATAATGCCCACTCCTTCAACTCGTTCCAAAAATATGGGATTTTGCGAAATGAGTTTTTGATACTAACCAACTTCAGTTAAAAAATAATCACAGAAATCAAAACATTTATCTATCCTGCCATAAGGTAAATCCGCTGCTACTCATCTGATGCAGAAATAATTATGCATCATTCACATACTGGTGGCAGCTTCAAATAGATCATATATTAATTCCCTCTCTCTTAAAATATAGAAAAAATGGAGTCTGTGCACCAATATCGGCCATAAAAGGGCCAAGCTATAACAAATGGGAGGCTATATGGCTCAACTCCAGGATTATAACTCTGATATAACTAGCCCTTTTAGGCACTTGAACACTTTCCAAGCGTTCTAGTGCATTTACTATTATTGCTTTTGTGAACATAGTAGCTAAATAATCCCAACGTGTTACATAAGGCAAATATTGTATAATTGTTTGGTTCTCCGCTATTTTCTCCATGCCTCTATGTAAATAGCCTAATATAGGTTCACAGTCAATAACATATTCACCATCCATAGTAACGATCAGCCGAAGAACACCATGCATTGATGGGTGGTGAGGCCCCATATTGACTATTATAAAAGAATTTCCTTAAAAGAATTGCAACACACGAGAAATGGTTTATAGTGTGTAGTGTATACATATATATTGACTATATATGTATACATATATACTTATACGTATACATATATAGATGACTATGTATATATACTCTCAAAAATGACCCATATGTTGTAGAAGTCATAATTTTCTTTTACTTGTGAATAAAATTTTTGTTAATATATCCTTTAAATTATGCATACACACACACACATAGATATATATATATATATATATATATATATGCTTATACATACCAAAAGTGGTGACGTATCTTGTGCCAAATTTTGATAAAAATCAGCAACATAATTTAAATCAACTAAAAATTTTTGAAATTGATTTTTCTCTAAGATATTATCTGAAATTTATCTACAAATTCTATGCTCCAATTAATAGGAATAATAGACGCATTACAAAAATTGTGTCCCAAGATTAAATCTAAATATGTACATACAACATACATACGTGCACACACACACACACACACACACACACACACACACACACATATATACATAAATATATACATATATATATATATATATATATATATATATATATATATATGACTAAGTATATACTCCCAAAATGACTAATATGTTGTAGGAGTCATACTATTTTTTTACTTGTGAATAAAAATTGTGTTAATATACCCTTTAAATTATGTCAATATGAGTCAGCAAATTATAATTCTCGCATATAGAAATAAGTTTATAAGGATAAAGCCAATTTTAAAAACCAAAATAAATTTATTTTAAAATATTCAAATTTAAATATAAGATGATAAAATAAAATATTATGATATTAAAATGATGAACAATAAATGAAACAATAAACAAAAGAATTACCTTGATTTTAAGTTGAAAATTCAAGACAAAAAAATCACAAGTAGATGAGAAGAATTCACAATATAAAAAAAAAATAGTTACAAGGGGATAGTATTGGCACACATAAGAGCAAACTAAAGAAGAGGAATGGGAGCATAAAGTCTCTTGCCTAGTCCTAGTTTTCTTACTCGGAAAGCTAGTTAAATTATTATTATGAATTTTTATTTACATAGCACCATATATTTTACCTTTACTAAGACAAATATTTCTTTGCACAAGGATCATAAGATTGGTTTAAAGGAGGAAAGTAAGATTTTTATGCAACAAGTGAGTCAAAGTAGTGTGGCCAAATTTTCATTTATTATCATCCCAATTATTAATAACAGACAGTGGACTCATATAGTTGATGAAATCAAAGTCGCACGCGTGGATCGTCTATGGCTCACTCTCAACCGTGATATGACCATACTCTCCAACATAGTGAATTCAACTTACACATATTTAATAATATTATATTCAATTTACAATACTTTACCCTTACAATTTTTTGTCTTAATCCCTATGTGCAAATGAAAATGTCCTCCAATGATACCCAAGGGTCATTTGATATAAATACAAGTATGTGGCCTATAGAACATACCGACAAAGAATAGTATCATTTGTGAAATGTTTATTCGCAAATACATAGTAGTTGTTAGTGAAAAACATGTGTACTAGAGTTTGCATATGGAGGCAAAGTAAAATGGATGTTTTCGGGAAAAATTTGCCTAGGAATTGCTTTGATATACAACCAGATAAACTTATGTTGAATAATATATTAAATTTAAATAAGCTTTGAGAAATATACACTTGAATTGATCTTTATTAAACTGTTTAGATTTAAGTGTTATAATGATTGATAGTGATGCCTATTTTTAAAAGAACCCAAGTTATTTTGATTATTTTCTAAAATAACTTAAATTATTGTAAAAATATAATAAGTCAATTTACATTAATAAATATAAAATAAAAATAGAATTAAAATTGAACAAAAATAAACCCTAAAATGCTTTTTTTTTCTTATAAGAGACTAGGTTTCATATAGCTCCACTTATATTGAGATGTTGAAAGATTCTATGTCATTGATTTATTTTTATGTTTGCCATCTTAATGTGATAAAAAATATGTTAATATAAAAAATTAGGAAAATTACAAAATTGTAACATTTAATATGATTGAAATTTACAAAATGACTAATATGTTTCATGGAGTCACACATTTTGAACTTGTCAATAAAAATTGTTGCTACTATATCCCTTAAATTAAGCCAATATAAGTCACCAAATTAAGCGAGGATAAGGAGGGGGAAACACTTGATTAATTCATGTGTGTGTTTGTGTGTTAAAGGAAAAATCACATTGTTCGTACCAATACAACTGTTTATTGATTTATACATTTTCAATAGTGGTCTTAATCGTGGTCACATTTGTAGGATTGATTTCTTCTGTGAATAATCTTAGATCATATGTATCTACCTCTACAAGTTGAATATTTTTTTCTTCTTCCTCTCACGCACTATGTATGTGGTCTGCACTATTTTTTTCTTTCTTAAATGCCTCTCTCTTTAACTCTCCAAATATTGTTGCCTAACATGGGGTTAGAATATATGACCAATAACTGCATAAAAATTAGTATTTACATTCACAAGCTTAAAAAGTAGCCCAAGTATTGTATTGTTTATGACACCACTTTTTCCTCTTAAAGTCGCAAAGCAAGGAAAGATGAACATAAATTTGAATTTGCTTTAATAATGAATAAATCATAATTCAGAAGAGTCATTACTGGCTTCTATAATTTGCAGCCAAACTATTAAAACCAATAATCAATGGAAGGAAAGTTAATCTCCTTATCTCCATTCCTTAATAAAGAAAATTTTTTTAAATTGTTTTCATTTAAATCATAAAATAGAAATTACATTGTTATAATCAGTTAAATAACTCTTAAAATCCCTGCCTAATTTTTCGTACTAAAAATATGAATATAAAAGAAAAAGAAAAGAGCAGAAGTACTTACACTTTAAACTGCACCTAATAGTAGGCAATGAAACATGTTGAAACCTTATCTCTTGTTTAAGTTATAGAAACATCATTTAAGAACCTCAAAATACAGAAAAATGAAGGAAATATTACATTTGAAGTGCAACTAATAATTCTTTTCCCAAAAAATTAATAAATTTAAATAGCTTCCCATGCTAAAAACTCAAAATATGCCCCCATCATTCAACATTCGAAGAGCATGACAAGAAATGAAAATAATGAAAGCAATCACAACTTTAGGTATTTTTCCAAAAAAAAAAAGAACTTCAGATATTAATCATATAATTTTCCTAATCAGCCAACCAATTTTTTATCTCTGCCAAGCCTCCAATTTCAGACTGAAGACTAGAAGTGTATAAATCTGCTCATAAACTCTTATAGGAAAACAACTAAATAGTATGTAAAGATCATTGTATAGGATCTTAAAGCCCTTAATTCTAAACAATTCAACAAAGATAAATTCATGTTTGCAGTCCATTCAAGAAATGTTATTTGGTTGAATGGCAGAGTAAATCATATGCAAATTCTACCCTAAAATCATCCATTTTACTCTACCAATCCAAATGCGAACTCCAGTTCACAAATTCTTCACTAATAATTATTTCTATGTATTTGCAGATAAACATTCCACAATCGACACTATTTCTTTGTGTCGGTATATCCACAGCTATTTCTATTGGCCACGTACTTGGATTAATATCGAACTACCCTTGGGTATCATTGGAGAACAATTTAATCTGCACATGACAAAAATATTATAAAGGTGAAGTACAATAAATTAAATATAATATTATTAAATAAGTGTCAGTATAACTCACTATCTCTGGGAGTATTATCATATGTGAGGGATTTGGGAGTGAGTAGTAAAAGACCCACTTAGCAGCTTTGATTTCATCAATTATAAGAGTGTAAAGTCTATTATTATTAATTGGGATAATAACCAATGATGCTTTCGCCACACTAGTTTGACGCACATGCTGCACAAAAATCTTGCTTTCATTCTTCCAACCGAACTTATGGTAACCCTGAAAAATAAATACCTTCTCGACGATGGTCTCAATTGTGGTCACATTGGAAGGATTGGTTGCTTCATTGGTATCTTCCTTTATAGGTTGATTTTTTTCCTTTTTCCTCTTACCCATTTTGTAAGGGTTCTGCACAAATTTTCTCTTTCTTAAATACGTCTCCTTACCTCCCTGAATATTGTTGCCTGACATGGGGACAAAAGATATGGCCTATAGAACTGCATTCATCCAAAAATTAAAAATTAGTACGTACATTTATTGAAATAAAAAATAATAATTCAAATATAATCTAAAAGAAAATCTCAAGCTCATCCACTTCAAGATCAATCATCCTTCAATATTTCATTTTTCCATTTCTTTTTCAAATTTACCACTTAAATATTCAAATCAACACTATTTTTCCTTCATTTTTTATGTGATTCTAATTGGAGGGAAGCTATATTCATATATCACAATCAATTGTTCAATTGTTTTCATTTCCAGGATATCTTAATATGAAGTTGAAGGTCATGTCATTTGCTTAATCTGTTTTACCGATTGATACATTTTACTAAATGTAGACTTCTTAACAAAGATAATATAAACAGGCACCCTAATATTTGGCAACCATTTTCTTTAAATTCGAGGAGAAAATCCCTCATGGACTAAACCTAGAATGACACTTTATTAAACCAGCAAAAAAATATATATATATTTCTTTGGAGAAACAAACATCAATATACAAACTCCATCAAATTTCTTAAGTATTAAATTCCAAAATTTTACTTCAAATCATGAAATATGTCATTGGATATTTTTTTTTCAAATAATGTGAATTATGCTTTAATCATTGAAAACTAAAATTTTGTTTCGTTAATTATAAAAAGATAAAAACAAGAACAAATGCAAATCATCTCAAAAGAAGGCAAAGCAATAAAATAGAATAAAAAAGCTTCTCGTTACAATGGAAAAGAATTTGGAGCCAAAGCTTTTTGAAAAAAAATAATTTCATGTAAAATAACTGGCTGATGCACCAAGTTATGTTGTAGATTATATAGCTCTTTCTTTCCTAAGCCTTAAAAATCCTTATCATAACCTGAACTAGTTCTATAAATGTGTATCTAAACTATTCTCATCCGAGAAAAATATATGTTGTTGTTCTCAAATAGGTGACTTAGAGTGGAGAACCATCTCAAAAATCATTTAGCTATTTATTAATATGAAATTATGCCCCCATCATTCAAGAAATAATTCTTTTATACCCTATTTATTTTATACGATTTAAGAACCTCAAAATAAAAAAAAAATGAAGGAAATATTACATTTGAAGTGCAACCAAATAATTCTATTTCCTAAAAATAGTTAATTTAAATAGCTTCCTATGCTTAAAACTCAAAATATGCCCCCATCATTCAACAAACGAAGAACATGACAGGAAATGAAAATGATGAAAGCAGTCAGAACTTTAGATATTCTTCAAAAAAGAAATAATAACTTCAGATATTAATCATATAATTTGTCAAATCACCCAAACCAATTTTTTATCACTGCGAAGCCTCCAATTTCGAACTGAAGACTTGCAGAGTATAAATTTGCTAGGAAACTCTTACCGAAAAACAACTAAATAGTATTTAAAGATCAAAATCATAATTCCTTACCAATAAATATCTTATATTGTTGTACTCCGCTCCCAATCAGAAACCGAATTTCAATTCTTTTGAAAACCTCTTCCTTCTAATTTCTTTCTCGCAGAGAACAGCAACAGGCGGTTGGAAGAGTTCGGGGATTCAGAAGGCTAGAGATAGCAGAAAAAGGCCAGTGCATGAGAACGCCCTTGGCCCTTCACCTTATAATGAGATCTCAAATTACGTTGTCCCTTATGCACCAGTTAGTACCATTCTAACGCGGCAATCAAAAGCGACCGCAATACCACTTTAATGTTAATTCGTGAGGTGAACAGAAACCACAGTCAGTGTAATTAATTAGCGGGAGCTCAGACGAATGCAACCATGATAGTACAAAAAGAAAGGTTAATTCATGAGGTAGACAGAGACAGTTGTCGGTCTAATTACATGTCATTAGCGTGTCATTGTGTAGCACACGAAGGTGTAAGTGAGTCAAGCTAACTCACAAACTGACGGGAGATAATTATAGGATTAAATCATCATTGAGCAGCATTAACAAATATTTAGTTAACTTCATTTTGGTGGTTGATATTTCAGTCAGAGATAACAATCTTAATGAAATTTTATCAACATGCATCTTCGCTCCATGAGTGCACTTGAATGTTGAGAAAATATATAAATGTTATTTCATTTTGTGAATAATGATTGTGCCTTTTATATTTCATTCAATGATCAAATCCTCTATCTTCTACTGTGGATGTAAACATGGCTAAAAATTCAAAATATCTTAATCAAAATGTCATCTAACTAGATCTCAAAAACTTTGAATTTTTAAGCGATAAATGTATTATACTAATATTTAATAAAAAATTATGATATATCCATCTGAATAAAAATAAATGAAATAATTTAAAATTTTATCATATTAATTATTGTAGAATGTCTAACACAATTTTTTCAAAAATATATCAGTTCTAATTCTTGACACCAGCCAATATGCTTATCCTTAAGGGCAATCGAAAGCAATAGCAGTTAATAGAAATCAAAACAATTTTATGGATCACCATGAATTTTCTAGCTGTTAAAAAATTGGCTTGCATGCCTAATTATAATATTTGACAAATTATTGTATTTTGGACATATGACTATTTTGTTATGTCATTATTTTTTCGGTTCATGATCTTTTTTTTAGTTATCTATTAATTAAGAATATTTATGTTAGGTCCCCTCAATCTAAAATAATTGAATGTTCGCAGAGTTCACCGAGGTAGATTCTAAACTTAGGCTTAATTTTTAAAATAGGCCTATTAATAATCATAATTAGGTGATTAGGCACTTAAAAAAAAATTAAAATTAGTCGCCGTCAAGCAACCGGCTCCGCTCATAAACCCAGAGCTCAAATACGAGCTCGCTTGTTTTTTTTTTCTCCCGTGCGATTGTGTTGTCATCGTTCATGTCCGCCGCCAAGATGCCCTTAGAGGGTCGCCACGCGGTGGTTTCACGGTGAGTGAATCTCAAACATTTTACTCGATTTAGGTACCAAATGAAAAAAAATGTTAGATTTTACTTTGAATGTGTTGTTTTATAGGAAATATGGGTTAGATCTGATTTAGTTGGTATTTTTAAGCTATGTAGTTTGATTTTATAGAAAATATGTGTTAGATCGATTTTGAATGTGTTGTTTTGGGGTTAGTTGAATTAATGAGGTTATTTTGCTTGATTAGTTTATGTCATATCTTTTGCTCAATATGTATGATCTTTAGTTAGCGATTCCTTTTGTGGTGAAAAATTTGATAAGATCAAAGTTTGATTAGTTTGCGTGATATTTAGTTTATGAGAATTTACTTGTAATGTTTCATTAGTTTGTGCGTGATATTTGTTGATGAAAAATTTGTATATGAAACTTGGTTTATTGATAGTGCAAGTCTTGAAGTGTTGTAATCAACATTTTAAAATATCATGTTTGCCACATTAGTCATTGTAGTGTTGTTTATTCAAAATCTCGATTTACTTTAGGAAACATATACAACACCATGCGGTGAAATAATATTTTTAAAATATTTTTAAATTATTAAAATTCAAACATACAAAAAAATCTTGTAGGTATATTTAAGTAAATGTGTAATAAAAGAGAAAACACAATTTAATCTTGTGCTTTTGACTACTAATCAACATTTTGATTTAATTACATTATTTCAAGTTTAAAATCATAATTTTAATCTTCCTTTACTCCTCTAAGTGATGGAGAAATTGTAATAGCATACCAAAATTAATGGGTGCGCAATCAAAATCCAAAACAATATGAAAACAAACTTATTAAGTTATGTCAAGATATAGAAAGAAAAAACTAAAAGAATTGCTTATTTAGACAAAATGATCTAACAAAAAAATAATATAGTGAACAACTTTGCAATGTTACAAATAATTTGATAAATTACACAAATGCCCAAATGACTTGCAAATAGTTTGAACTTGAGTAGCTTACCACCTTAAAAAAATTTAAAAAAAAAAACAATTTATGAATTGTGCTAGAAAGAACTTTCAGGAATAATTCGTTGAAGGAATTTTATGAAAAGTTTCATTAGCCTTGAATTACTAGAGATCTTAGATTTATGGCTTAAGAATTACCAAGCTATGCTATATATATATAGATCAAAGTGTATTTCGTGTTTATTTTTTTAGTATAAATGATAATATGTTTGTGCATGTTTATAGATCAAAGTGTATTTTGTGTTTATTTTTTGTGTGGATTATATTAAATTTGTACAAAGTTTGTAAGGTCACATTAGAGATGTGAAATAGAGTATAAAATTTGAATTATTAAATTTCAATAGGTAGTGAGTTAGCCCCATCATTGTCTTTATCACGATTTAAACTATGTAAATTCATCGTGAGATGAAGGATTACTTGTTTTGTTATTATTAGTTGGAAATGAATTCAGATACTATCTGTATAGTTCTTTACTATGGTGGTGAACTCAGAGTAAGCCACGATTTCATTCCAACATATGTTGGTGAAAAAAATCGTCCACTCCAAATCCCACGATGGATTAATTTTGATGAATTACAGAAAAGAATAATGAGGTTGTTAAAGCTAGATCCAGCACAATTATCTATTAATCTGGTGGGTCACTTTCCTATTGGTGCTGGATTTATTACCACTCACATTAACGATGACGAAGTCTGTGAAGCTATAGTCAATGCAGCGTGTATGCAACCTATTGTGATTTATGTTGAAGTTAACGAATAGCCGTGTGGAGATAGGGAGGTAAACAGTGCAGTGGAATGTCAGATAGGTCGAAACAGCACTGAGTACATCACACCATCTTCTCAAGTGGAATTCTATGGGTCTGCAGCAAGAGAACATGATTATTTTACTAGGACAAGTTCTACTGCTATGGGTAACCCAGAAGGAGACGATATGAATCCACCATCTCATGAAGATGTTGGATATGAAACTATGCCTAGTGGAGGAAGTAGTGATGATGATGAAGAGGATGATAGAGACCCAGAGAGAATAATTTTGAGGGCCACAGAACCATCCCTCAGGGTCAGAGATTTGATTGACGGTTACTCAATTAGAACAAGTCACACTGAACAGCACTTGATACGTAACAATGACTATATGTGTAGCGCCCAAACAACTAGAGAATGGGATGAGAATCTCACATTTGATGGCTCTTGAAGAAAAAAATATTTATTGGAGATTTAAATGGACATGTTGGTAGAGTGGTAGAAGATTTTAAAAGTATTCATGGTGGTTATGTATTTGGAGTGACTAATGAAGAATGTAGGACTACATTAGATTTTAGTTGCTAACACTTTATTTAAGAAAAGAGATGAACATATTATTACTTATAGAAATGGATCTAGTAAAACACAGATTAATCGGGTGCCGTGTTAAATAAGTAAGGGTTCTCACATTATGGACGGATGCTGGCAAAGAAGTTAGTCCATGAAACTAGAATTAGGTTAGGATCTTAGAATATAGGTACTCTTACAAGTAAATTAATGGAATTAATAAATATTATGGTTAATTGAAAGATAAATATTTTATGTGTTCAAGAAACTAAATGGGTTAGGGAGAAGGCAAAGGAGATTGATAGTTTAGGTTTTAAAATTTAATGTTTATATTTGGATTCATGACTAAAGGATTGATTGAAATCATGAGGAAAAATCAAGGGTTTGGCTTGATTTGAATTTGATTTGGCTATGTTCAAGAAATTAACTTGAAAGGCTTGGGTTGAATTTTGGTTTAATTTGGATTTGAGTTTTGAATTGATTTTTTGGATTGATGATTGAAGTTTATATTTATATTTAGATTTATGATTGAAAAATTGATTGAATCATGAAGAAAAATCAAGAGTTTGGCTTGATTTGAATTTGATTTGGCTAAGTTCAAGAATTTGACTTGAAAGGCTTAGGTTGGATTTTTGTTGAATTTGGATTTAATTTTTGAATTTAGTTTTGATTATTTAAATTTATATTTGTGAATATAAATGAGATTATAAATGGGTTATGAGAAAACTTCTTGAATTTGAATTGATTTGGATTTGATTTAAGCTAAGTCCATAAGATAGAATCAAACTGACTTGGGAAGGATTTTTTAAATTTGGAATTGATTAGAGTTTGAGAAAATCAATTAAGTTGGAATTGATTTAAGTTTGAAGTTGATTTGATTTGGAGTTTGGAGTTAGTTTAGACTTGATTTGGAATTTGACTTGAAGGAAGGAAGTGAGGAGTTGGTTCAAGCTATATGATAGATAAGTTTTCCTAACACCCCTAAGGCATAACCTATTCCTATGACTAACTTTTCTGAAATTTGTTAACATGAAAGTTGTAGAATTTTTTATTATCTTTCCAACGATACCAAGCATGCCAAAATCTGACATTTGTTGAGTCAATCTGACCATAAGATGTGATCCCATTTAATTTTTTTTTTAAAAAAATTAAAGGTCGTCAGACTTGACAGCCTATTTTAAATTTTTTTTAAAATGCCTAATCAGGTAATTATGATTATTAATTAGCCTATTTTAAAAATTAAGCCTCTAAACTTAAGGGCAATTTAAGAATTTATTTTTCTTTTTATTTTCATTTATTTCATTATATTTTAAAATAAAATAAAATATGTATAATAATAAAAAGAACATTATTTAAATTTATTTACATAGGTGTGGTGGAGTCATTAAAAAGAATAAAAAAGTAATTTAAAATTATTTAAAAAATAATTTCATTTATTTTTTAAAGTAAAAGAAATTTGAACCCTAATAAATGCTTACTATATTTTTTTTCTTTTCTTTTGAGACACCCACTGATGCATATAGTTCCACTTATATGGAGATTTTGAAAGATAATATGTTACCCAAATAATAGCTATTTAAAATTATCAGAATGTACTTAATTTATTTTTTATGTTTCACATTTTAAACTGTCACAAAATTTAGATAAATTGCATGATTTTTACGTTTCATTACGAAATTTGCATGAAATATGAAATTATGTGCACAAAATATTTAACCAAATAATAATAATGATTATACAAAAACATTTTTAATCAAGACGAAATAATTTTAACTCAAATCACATAAATACACATAAATAACATGATATTTCAATAAGAGATTTTGATAACATTGAAGAAGAACAAATTTTTAACATATCGAAGATGTTTAGTCAACCAAATAAATATGAGACTAATCAATCATCAAAAACAAAGAGACTAAGTATTAAATCAACTTTAAATTGCAAAGATAACTACTAAACAAAAGATCTTACTTTAAATTGCAAGAAAATTTTAACTTTTGAAAGATCTTTCATTTTGCAAGCAAAGTTCTCCTTGGGAAAAAGCTACATAAACCAAAATGATTATTAGCACAACATACGAACAAATTATTTCAAAGATAGCTCATGGTTTGGATAGGGAAGAAGCATGCTTTTAAGCCCAAGGAAAATTGTTGCTTATGAGTTCTTGAATTGATTAGGCCTTCTAATTCAATTTGGCTTTGACCTTAATGGGATTTGATTTAAAGCTAGCATTCATTTAGTTAATATTTAGTTTAGCCTAAGGAGGGGCTAGGTGGGTTCCACTGACAGAGTAAAGCTAACCTTAATGTTAATCCTATTGGCCTTAGGCTTAGGTTAGGTGTCCCCTTAATCACTAAGAGTACTGTAAAACTCTTAAGTAATGTATATATATATATATATATATATATATATATATATATATATATTCTAGATAAGATTCCTAAAATGAAGGAGCTATGTATGCTAACTTCACTAAAAGTCAGGTCAACAAAATAGATCCCCAATGAGCGTGGTGGATCAGACAAAACACACACAAACGTATTGGCGTTGACAAAAATAGTCAACTTTATCTAAATAATCACAAATAAGAATGTTTGTAATACCTTTGTAGATTGAAAAGATTTGATTTATGATTTGTTTGAAAGTTTTGGATTCACTTCAAAACTTGAATGACTTCACAGGAGATGCTGGATTGAGATGTAAGATGTAGGACGAGAGATTTGTGACTTAAATTTGTTAGGGCTCAAGATAAGGGATTGGGGAGAGATCTCCTAAAGATAGACTCAGTTCTTAGTTAAGAAGAGATTATGGGGGTCTGAATGACTTGTTCCCACCAAGACTAATTAACCTTTGGGAATAATGTGATGATGCTAAAGTGTAATAGATAATAATCTAAAAATGAAATCCATACTTAGGATACTTGAAGGTGTATATATGCCTTGTTGTTGTGCAATGACTACACTAAGAAAAGGAAAGAATGACATACTCTAACCTAGATTTACTAGCTAAAGGGATAGCCCACTGAATCAACTATGACATAGTGGCTACCAAACCTAAGGAGTGACTACAAGAAGGGAGACTAGAATGGCGTACTCCAAACCTAAATAGTCTTGGAAATGCCTAAATGGGGTTGTAGAGACGAAATCCAAATAGGATGCCAATCAAGAGAGGGGTCATAAGAACCTAATTCAATCCTTTTTTGAGTCCATCGGTGTGCGATGACTACACTAAGAAGGAGTTAGAATGTCATACTCCAAACTAGATTTACTATAAAAGCATAGTCAATCAACTATGGCATAATGATTACCCAACCTAAGGGGTGATTAATAGGAGAGGGGCCAAAATAGCATACTGTGAACCTATATAGTATAGGTCATGCTTAAATGGGATCATAGGAATGTAATTGAAATCATATGCTAAAGGATTTGGGTGAACCTATGAATGGAACTACATAAGAGATCTTAAGCTAGAATTAATGAATGGGAAAATGTCGATATGCTTTAAAGATATCTTTTAATTTTTATTTTGAGGGTGATTTTTGAAGGTGAATAATTAAGAATTTTCTCTTATAAATTTAACCCAATCAAGGTAAGAATCATCCTGACATTGCATGGAAATATAATTTTATTGATGACAATTCATTTTGAAGTACATTCATGTAAGATAATTCTTTAAATAAAGCTTCAGCTAATTTATTATCGAAAGGGTAGTAGATATTTGAGTACCTACAATATATGTTGTGCCACCTAATGAAGTTGTTTATTTTAGTGCTCTTGAAGGTGGTACCATTATCGAATATGATTCATTAAGTTATATCAAATATATACATAATATGGTTCTTAAAAAACTGTAGAGCATAATGGCCTTTGACTTCTCTAAATGGAATCACATTTGCCTACATTGAAAAGTAGTTTGTTGATGCTAAAATAAATTAATGGCTCTTTTAAAAAGGTGGGCCAATAATGCGACATTCAAATGGCCATGAGGCTATTATCAGATGGAGAACATTTGGTGGTTGATGCAAAACTACTCTGTGTACTTGACATTGGTGATAATAGTGAGCACCATTTATGCAGATCATTGATAGCCAATAATATTCAAGCCTTTTAATTTTACCTTTCATTATTAGACCAGATTGATGTGGCTATATAATCTTGCATATACCTTGATCACAACTTTCTAGGCATTGTGTTTGTTTAAACAACATAACCACATATAATCAAATGACTTCTAATACAAATGCCATTAACTAGAGCATAGGATAATATTCTTCATTTAATTTGAGAGGCATGGGATTTCTTCTAAGAAAATTTTCCTTCATACAAATAGTTAATGAATGATTGTCTCCAATAAACCTCTTCATCATCTTTTGTGAGGGCAACCATCCTAATAAAGAGTTATTTATCAATGAATTCTATGTCAACAGGTGATTGAACTTGGTCATTACAAAGCCCAGATAGGCCATCTCCTTAATGAGCATTGCAAAAGTATTAATTATGGAATTTTAACCTAACAGATTTTGTTATAGTGATTTATTTAGATTTCATTTCAATAACTATTGTGTATTTATGATATTAATGATGCTTGGACTTGAGAACCTTGCAGGTTTTGGTGATTTGATTTACCACTAATTATGATTCCCAAAGATTTTAATATCTCTAATTCGAATCACAATGGCCAAGTTTAGATCGATAATTAGGAATCCATATTTGAGTTCTTTGCTCGTGCATGGCTCTAAAATGCCATACAAGAATCATCATCCTTTAGTCTGGGTTACAATGATGAACTTGATTTATGCCTTGTCTAGGAGGTTATATTATGGCTCATCTTTTCTTTATGAAGATAACACATGATGTGGCACAAAGTTCCAATAAAATGAGAAAGGGAACCAACTTCAAGGCATGTAGAAATGAACTGGCACAAGATCCTAATCGAGTGACTAAATGAACTATATTCATGATCATGGAGAAGGAGTTTCAAAAGAACTTGATGTTTAATGAATGAAGACCAAAGAGACTTTATATTTTTGTTTTATGTGTTGTAATTAGTTTTATATAATATGTTTTATCATTTGTAAGTGTTGTATATGTGTTATGGTGGAAATCATATAAGTTTTTGTGTTAATAAATATAAGTGTCGGCTTTAGCAAGGGCCTTGAAGTGCCATGGCGCAACATTCTAAGGAATCTAATTATTGGGGACAAAGAAGCCAGCACCCTGTGGCACTCTAAAATGATGGGTTCTGTGTTATGATAGTTTTTTATGGTTTTCTTCCGAAGGACACATTTCTAGGAGTATTGCACTTATATCAGCTATTATTATGACTAAATGAAGATATTAGACCTAATCACCTAATAAAGACTCTGAAGGCATGATGGGTCTTTGTATATACCATAAATCTTTCCCCTACTTTATATGGAAAAGTAAAGCATGATTTATTTTATGCTTGGTTCTTTAATTCTCCATAGATGCAAGCCTTCATAATTAATTACATCCTAAGAAATGGGATTTTTTAAGAAAACTCTAGATCAAAGTAGTCAATAAATATCTCAAAAGAAGTTATCAATGAATTGGGTATTTAGAAAATCAAGGAATGTTCAATCAAAAGACTTATTTATAGGAGATAGGGATCAATCATGAAGAGCAAGTAAAATCTACCATATGGTGAGGCTTTATATGAAAGTGATTATTTTGGAATCTTATTAGAAAGCTGCTTATAATCCATCAATACAAGATTATGAAAATGCCTAAGAGATATAGGAAACAAGAAACCTTAGAATATAGGATGCTTTAAGAGCGCCTAAATCAAAGTGAAAAGGGGACATACAAGAGAATAAATCTTTCTGACTTACTGCCAAGTGGCCACCAACTAACACCTCCTACGATTCAAAATCATATAGCCTGGTCTTATGTATATGCAAGGTAGCTAGACTATCATTTAATTTGGAAAGGAGACTCAAGTCCTAAACACATCACCTAAGAGCCTAGATTATGACTAATATGAAATCATGAGTTAGACTAAATGAAAAATTTATAAGTTTTTATATCATTTTTGACACAATCTTTTGAACAAGGGTTTGGGGTAATTATGCCTAAATGCATGATGAAATTGGATTATTGGCTAAATCAGCAAGAGGAAGTATTCTCCACTATAAGGGATGCTCTCATAGGTCAAGCATTCCTATATCATGCAAGAGTGGATACCCTCCCTATTCAAAAGTGAAGCAATATGTATGCATGATGTTAACATTCAACATTGGGGTTGCTAAATCTTTTAATTCTCTTAATTATAGCCTAAGCTTTAAAGTATGGTTATGAATTATTTTAAAATTTAATTATGAGTTATTAATGGGGGTAAGAAAATTAATTTTATTCTAAAGAGCCTACCGCATCTAGGCCACACATTCAATCATCAGGCTTTAAGAAACCTATAAAAATTATGTCATTTTTATTACGCAATTTAAACATAATAATCATTCATAGATTATGTAAAATAATAATAGATCGATGCTAGTACATTATCCCTAAAAAAGAAAGAAATCGAATGAGCTCAACTCTAATACAACTCAAATTACAAAATTATATTACAATTGAAATTAAACAAAATGCTATGGTTTTTCTTCTTCATTCTTGTTTCTTTCCTTTAGTTTGAATTACTCCATAGCTTCATAAGGCCTCCCAGGACTTTGCCTTATAGCCATTGCTCATCCTAAACCCCATAACACTAATCCTAATTCCTATTGCAAAATTACATAATTGGAAGAATAAAATCTAACTATCCCTACAAAATATATATTAGCTAAACAATCATACAACCCAAGCAATTATACTTTATAAATTTAGACTTAGCATGCTGCACATGGGAAACCAAGCCCACCTATCCTAACATGGATTGTATTTAAGGGCATAAGCAACCTACAAGCAAAAATCTTCATATTTATTTTAGCAACCCCATTAACATAATCTAGAGACAGTAGCATATAGAGTAGAACTTCTAGAAACAGGAAGGATCCACAATATTTTTCATGTATCTAGACTAAAGCAATACAGACAGGATTCCAAGCTACATCTAGCAATTTTACCAACTCAATGCATAGAAGGCCAGCCTGTGGTCAGACCTATCAAAATTCTGGAAGAAAGGACAAGAATACAAGCAGATAAAACTATAAAGGAAATTTTGGTCCAATGGGATGGGATGCTAACAAAAGAGGCATCTTGGGTATCAATTGAAGAATTCCAGAAAGTATTTTCTGATTTTGACCTTGAGGACAAGGTCAATGTTTGGGAAGGGGGTAATGATGTGATCCCAAATACACAACATAACATCGAAGCACTAAAAAAAAGCCCCAAATTGGCTGAAGGATTTTACTCAGAAAAATAAATGAATTACAAGACTAGTAAAACATTACAGAACAAATTTCAACAAAGTTAACAACACAACATTACAGATTGCTAGAATAACAAAAGTAATTGCAATTCCAGAGCAAATCCTGCAATAATATCCAGAGACAAGCTATTCAGAATTCAACAACAACAATAACTCGAGACAGAGTCATATCAGACTACAACAAACAACAGAAAACTGAAAACAAGAAGCGAGAAAGGATTTTTGACAACTCAGCTACAAATACAGCAACAAACTAACTGAAAAGCCCAAGAAGTACTTCACCCTAGCCCTAACAAAAAGAGATCGGGCTCTTGTAACAAAAAGTAACCATAAAAATAGAAAAGAAATTCTTGAAAACTGTAAAGAAGTAGTAGATCTAGTAGGATAGTAGAAGAAGATAGTATAAATAGAGTGAAAGAGAGACAAACAGATATGTAATCCATTTTTCCGAAAAGAAACTTATCTTCCTCTCGCTTCCTTCTTCTTCTTCCTCTTGCATTTTTTCTCGGTTTACTCAAAAACACCTTCTTCTCCGGCTGGAAACCCTAGGTTTCCCCTTTGCATCCTCAGCCTCTCTTTTCTCTCTGGAGCCCTTTCGGCCGCTCGAAGAGACGACCCCAAGGAAATAACTCCCTTTCAATTCCTTCTCCGAGAAGCTAAATCAAACGGCTGGAAAGAAAAAGAAGATGGCACGTTAGACGGCTCAGATCCAATTCATAGGTTAAAGTCCCCAGACAAATCGATCAATCTATTTTAAATCACGCTGATCAACGCTAAGATAAAACCCGATCCATATCATAGGACCAATCACCGGATGTTGCAGGATAATTCCTGGGTTATTTACCTTTTTTTTAAGGTTACTATTGTGACCAACTAAATGCTTGCATTGAATTATCCTTACTAAAATTAAAAGCTGCTGACGAGCCAACCGCCCGCGGCAGAATTTTAAATTAGCACGCACCAACTACTTTTTACGGTTTCATTTTTAATCCAACTTTTAACCCAACCAACTTAAAGACGACCTATAAAAAAAAATTTTCTTTTATTTTTATTTATGCTCTCGGACATGAGTCTCGTAATTGAGGAGAAGTGTCTCCATCAATTTCAGAATAAGACCTCCTATATTATTGTTGGGAATCAATTATATTTTATATTTTATATAATATTTTTAAGTTTTCTATTTTTTACTTTTAAAAATAAATAATATTTTTTTAAAAATTATTCAATATATATTTAGATGTTTTGAATATTTTAAAAAATAATATATATTTATATTGAGCAAGTCATATATAAAACAAAATAAATATATAAAACAATAAATAAAATTGTATCGAAACAGCTCCTGAGCTACTCAATCAGATTTTTCTTTTTCCTTTTGAAATTAAGAACTAAAAGCTAAATTTATAAATAAAAAAAAATATGCACAGTCGTTACAAATTAAAGAAGGATCAATAGGAGCAAAAAATAGTAAAAATATAATTGATAAAATCTTCTTAAAAAACTGCCAAAACAAACAGCAGAAGTAAATAAAGGTTTTCATAATAAATGGGACCAAAAACTCTGCTTTTGTGGGTCAGAAATTTTTTATTTTCTTCTTCTTATAAGGCGAGTGGAGAATCATTAAGGGCTATTTGGTTGCAAAGAATACTATATAAAATGAATATAGTATATTTAGATTATTTTATGATTATTTGGTTGAATACTCTATAAATATATGAGTTTATTTTTTTTTGTAAAATAAATGTAATGTAATGTATTCGAGACAGGAGAAGCCGCAAGGCAAGGATGACTAACATAATACTTTACATCGGCGCAGATATTTAGAATTCAAATCGGCAATTTCGATACAATAAAAATGACATTTGTAATGTATTCTAAATAAGTTACATTACCTCGAAAATTTTACTTTGCACCAATACAAACACAAAAAAAGTTAAAACCCATGCGTTTACTTTACTTTAGACCCAAAATTCAAGCAACCAAACAGCCCTAAACATATTAAACTTATTTTAATCAAATCTATATTAAAAAGAGTTCAATCAACCGCGAGAACTTGATTTAATCCTAGGACTATAAGTGAATAAATATACTCTATGATTATTTTGATATTTCTTAATATAATATTTATTCGTTTGTTTAGAATAATTGAATAAATTTTAAAAAAAAATTTAAAAGTTTATCAAATAAAAAAACAAACTTAATTATTGACTTATTTGTCCATTTATGTTTGTGAATATTCAGGTTTATTATTTAACTTAACAAGTAGACTGTTAAAAATGCAATAAAAATTCATTTAATAATGACAATTTTTTATTTGATAACTTAATTTTATGTTATTACATCATTTTTATAATTTGAATACTATAAAATTATGTATGTTATTATATGCATACATATATGAGAATAACAAATAGATATGTAGATTTAAACATTTTCATTTTAATATTTAAACTTCATCAAAAAAATTTAATTAAAACTAATAAAATATATCAATTTTTATTAAATTCTATATATTAAAATATATATAATAATTAGGCTATGTATTTAAATTGTTAACATCAAATATTTAGGGTTGTTTGGGATCACTTTTATTTTGAAAATAAAAAATAAAAAAATATTCTAAAAAAATATGTTTTCAAAAAATAGCTTAAAATAAATAAATAATTGATCTCAAATAACCCCTTATTTAGGCTTGATTAAAGCTCTAATATGACTCAAACTCAATTATAAAATTGATAGAAAACTTGAACATGATTTTAAAACTCGATCTTATTAAGGCTCAATATAAATTTGATCAAAAAGTAAATACATAAATTTGAACAAAATAATACCCTGATTATTTTATCTCATTTATCATCCTATTCTTTCTTTCTCTTATTGATACTATATAGATAATTAAACTTCATAAAATAGTACAAGTTGAGTTTTAATTCTTTTTCTCAACAACAATATTTTAAATAATTATATATGCTAAATAAATTATTTGAATATATGATGCATCTTTCTCAATTCTGATCGATAATATTATTTTATGATCATCTTAAGGTATTCCTGACTTTTTAACTCTTTAATATAATTTCATGCACTTTTTTTCATATTCAATATATTTTGCTTTGCTCACCTTTGATATCAAATATAGAATTTCTTCCAATTTCTAACTATCACCTTAGCACACATCTTTATAAGTATGTATGTATGTATGTATATATGTATGTATGTATGTATGTATGCATGCATGTATGTAAAGTTGCATAGAGATTTAATCTAGATTTAAACACTATAAAAAATTCTCTCCTTAGTTTTTATGAACATTTGAATAATTTTAATCTTTAGTCAATTTTGTGAAACCATAAGGCTATCCCAATTCAATAGTTATTTTACATTATGATGCAATCATTCAACCATCTTTGCAAATAAATCTCAGGAAAAAAAGTATTAAAATATGACATATTACAAAAATCATGTTAACATCATTTGTAATTACGAAGGAAATTTGGTTTTAACAAAACTAAAAGGAAAATAAATATGACGTAGGTATGATATTATAAAGCTTCTATGCCTTTTTTAATGATCTTTTACATCTTCTAAATAGAAATTATTGAATAATTTATGGAAGGAAACATCCAAAAAAAACTTCATCAATAAAAAAAACGAAAAAATAAAAATTTGTAGCAAAATAAGTTGCATATGAAAAATATTAAGGGAATAAAAACTCATGAACATATGCATGTAAGTTGAAAGCGAGTGATAAGAGCACATGCTTATGAAGGGCAAAAGGGTGAATTCAATAGAAAATAACATCTAAAAAATTTCTTTTGAATTCATTCTCAACTTAAATCAAAGTTATAAAATATACTGCATAGATTAAACAACATGTTTAAGATATATAGTATATACAATAACAATACAAGTACTATAAGCACAATTACAGGAGTTGATCGGTCGCACTACACAAATTTGTAAAATTTATTTCTTGCAAAGCATCAAAATATAAGTACCCAAATAATGATACATTCACAAACAAAGTAAATTTATATTATATGCATGATCATATATCATTAATGCATAAAACATTTTATTTTATTTTATTTTATATAAGATAACAATGATATAAATTATATGATTTGACCTATCATTGACCTATGTTCATTCTTATTCTAATCTAGCTAGTACAAGGATTCCAATTAGAGCCACCACCACAATCACTCTTCTACACTCTTTAAGTTGATAGAGAAACCTTCTTGCACTAACTTCTATTGCATAGTAGAGATACACACAGCCCTTTTCACTATTAATGGAATGACCTAATGCTTCTACTATATTAGGTCACAACATTCTTACTTCAAGTGAGGAACTAGTCAAGCACTACTCATTTTGGGAGCTGCAAGCTTCTGCTGCAGAACACCAGAAGTCTAACTTTCCAGCTCATTCTGAAATCCTAAGTCCTCCTGAGGACTCCTCGCACTAGACAGCCAGCACTGTGCATATGAGACACCTTTCACTGCTCACAGTACTGAGCAACTCAAACTCTCTAGGTTTGCCATTTCGCTGTGGAGTATCTATCCAAGGTCTAGGTTGCTGCTGAGCGTGCATTAATGGGAGGCTTTAGGAATCTAGGAGCACAACAAATGCAAATTAATTGCAATATTCTCTCAAAACTATCACTTTATTACATTATTCTCTCAGATTTTCCCTTCTCAGAAAATAAGTCTCTTCCAAGAATCAGCAATGCGATGAAAATATTACTTGATCAAATTCAATCCTCGTATTTTTCACAATAAATGTTCATTTCATAGTTTGAAATTTAATTTGAAAATCAATAAAGTTTGATAAATCTATGATTTCGTTTAAAACAATTGGAGACAAGATTGATTTAAATTATTATTTTTTAATTCTGAACAGTAATGATTTTAATCTCTATATCCAAACAGATGAGCCGGTCCTAACGTTAATTTTGATTAGAACTGATCAAAATAAACTCAAGAGGATATATAGGGAAGAAAGATAATTTTTAATTTAGGGAGGCATTCCAATCACTCTTAATTAATCCGATAGCAACTCCAGCAAGTCCAATGGGCTACGGTGCAAATATATTAGGCTGCTATTTTTGAACAATAATAATAAAATAGTGAGTTTACTTGCCATCCTTTTCTTCTCTTAGCTAGCTTTTTCTCTATTATGTTGAATTGTTCATCTATCTCCTTAACTATAACAAGTAAGTACTATCTAATAAATTAAAGCAACTACTAATTAATAAAAATATGATTCAGTGCATTATTATTAAATTATTTTTATGATAAATATAATCAATATTTTGTATATTGATATATATTGATCTATATACGAAGAGAGTTAAATTATTTTCACTTTAAAATGCAAACGATGCAACGAAGTTTAAACAAACAAACAGTTAAATGTAATTTTAAATCTCTTTAATAACACTTTGTTTACAGGAAGATACATAGCTTGATAAGACTATTTCTAACTGTTTATGAACCCTATCGATTTAACTTGTGTGTATATATATACCATTCGAATCCAAATCTTCACACCTCAAACTTGCAAGCTAACCTCTGTTAATTAATTACTTTCACCATTCATCTTTTTGATCTCTGATTCCTTCCTCCTCTCTTTTACGATTTTATACAAATAGTTATATATGAATAGATAGAGAGAGAGTGTGTGTCTGTGTGTTTCTTTATGCGAGTTGTTATAAGATTTATAAAAACATGCATGCATGCAATGGAGATGATGGGCCGATGATGAAAAGTGAGAAATCAGTCACTATTTGCTGGAGTGGCATCATAAGGATTCATGAGAGCTTAATAATTAGATATTTAATTTGTAGTTTAATTCTATTTGCTTCTACAAATCCTGATGATGCTGCCTTGGCAATTACAGGTGACTATTCAAGTAATCCATGCACATAGTAATCAAGATCTTAGGGATAATTTTATTTTATTTTTATTTTTGAAAATACTGAATGTTGATGTGAGTGGCATTCAACTTTCGATCTTTGGAATACATATATCAATGCCAAAACTTTTTTTTTGATATTTGGAGGTAACTTAATATCTAATAGTTAAAAGTATAATTTACATAATATCTTAGGTAAAACTAAATTATAAGATATTTTTGTGCAATCAATGTACATAAGAGGCAAGAAAGCATTGAAATGATTAACATTTGTTTTATTTTTCTTTTGATATTAATTACTATTTCATTATATTATTTTTTAACATATAGTAATTAAACTTCCAAATTTTGCTTTTAGGGTTAAAGTATAAATTTGTTAACAAGATATTATAAAAAAATTAAAATAAATTTACTTTTTTCTAACATATTTAAAATTTTATAAGATTTAAGCTAATTATCGTAAATTAAAATAATTAAAAATAGTGAACCATGAGTTGACTACACTAGATATCCTAATAGAAGTTATAACTTAGAAAACACCAAAGAATAAGTGCCCAAATAATAATATGATTATAACATAAATAAATTCACATAATATTTGAGAACACATATCATTAATGCATGTGCCCCGACACTATGTTGAATGCCTAAATTCAAGGTCCGAGGATCTTTGTGTGTTGTTTTAGGTTTAGTAGGGAGTCGTTAACAAAACCTAAAAATATATAATAAGAGTTTCAAATCAATAGAATATCTAGAAAACGATTCTATCATGTGACAATAGATCTAATCCTCAGTTAGCAATTAACCAGAGTTGACATGATCTAAAACTCTTAAATGTATTCTAATTAATCAATTTTTAAGTAGCAATCTAAAAATTGATTAAATAAAATTATATCATTAAAAACTTAAAGAAAAACT
The DNA here is from genome assembly GCA_021442155.1 of Cymbidium sinense. NCBI lineage: Eukaryota > Viridiplantae > Streptophyta > Magnoliopsida > Asparagales > Orchidaceae > Cymbidium > Cymbidium sinense. The sequence continues at coordinate 17,869,991 of CM038220.1, read as the reverse complement.
CAATCTATCCACCCTCCACAATTATTTGCCGAGGATGAAAAATTAAGAAACTTATAATTCACAAAAGAGTCAATGTCAAATTAAGTGTTCTGCTATGTTCACTCTCAGTCAATCTCTCGTCAGTAAGGACATGGCTCGTGTCCTCTAAACTGCGTGGCTTGGCCAGTAGGCTCCACAGATGAAGTAGATATGATCAAAGTCCTCTGATCGGATGGTTTGTCCAATCCGGCTCCATTATATTACGATCACGACCGTAGCCCGTATGCTCCCCAATGGCTCTGCCCTTTGAGTTGTGAATCATAGGGTATATTTGAAAGGGAAAATAGCCCTCTATCAGCTAAGGTGGACTTATGATTGTTTACTTAGATAAATACCACCCCAGGTATACAAGGATTTCTTGGACGACATAACCCATGTGTTGCTGATGAGGATCCTTCTATCAGGTTAGGTCGACTACCTCCTCTAACTAAGTAGACTAGGGATCGTGACTGTGAGGGATGAAGGAACCATAGGATCTAGATCGGGCACGTCATCAATCTCCCAACCATCTGGTTTAAGCTATAATGATGAATTTCATATCTTAAATCCTAAAACTCCATATCTTTGCGTTACGCATTGACGACTAATTAGCCTTAATCAAAAGTTCTCTCTCACTTATTGAGAGGTAATTAACTATAGGGGCTTGCGCCTATAGGAAACCTGGAACTAGATCTAAAGTCCTCATCAAATGAGGATGAAATCTAAGGGTAGTGTCTTATCTACTATCTCATATGCCTTCTGAAAATTACACCGACACCTTTAAACCACTCTTTTCATCGAAGAGGTCAGTGGCAAATTTTTGGATCCCATAGATTTCTAGCGAATCCACTCGGGAAGGTTTCTCTTTCCATCTTTGGTTAGTCAAATTTAAGCTATAGTAGCAGTGGAGCATGAAAAAAAATTAAAATTTAAAATCAATTATCATTGAAATTAAAGTTAAATCAGTCATCTCATTATGGCTGATCTACTTGTTCTCTATATCGATGGATCTTCAGAACACATCGTTCATCATGTAGTCAGGTCGCAGAGTTAATGTTCGTCAGGATAATGTTGTAATCAATACCAGAGATACTAGAGCTACCATCCAATTTAGTAGTGTAAACTCTCCAACATCCCGCAAATAATCCTCTACCTTAAGCAAATGCATATTCTACGTACCAACTTGTGCAAAGGAGGAAGATAATTAGAATGGCCACTCGCTACTAAGGTTCCTCAAAGAGAGCATTTGTACTTAAAATATTGATTCATTTTGATAGTCATGAAGAGAACCTTCACTAAGCAGAAAGTTTCAGTCATTCCTGCAAATGCGACAACCCTGTTAGTTGAACCTTTCGCACTAGGAAGGTATGATACTAAAGCCTCCTATTCTGGAGGAAAATTGAGTAGAAAGCAAAGGAGAAGAAACACTAAACTGCGAGCTCAGTAGTTGTTGTCTGAATCACAAGTCATACAACTGACCTTGAAACCAGAAGCGAGTATTTCTACCCCATAATAAATTTAAAAATTTTGAGATGGGTGAAAAGGAATAGCTCTATTGGTGATGTTAAATAGTATTTTTGGGCTCAATAGCAATTGGCATCAACCTTTTTGAAGAAACAACATGAAACTCTATCTACTCGAGCACATAGAGTTCTGAAGGTTGTTAAGGGAAAATGTCTTATAAAGAACAGGTGTCAAATGTCAATTATTCAAGAAGCTAAAATGCTCCACTATAAAAGCTACAATCGATGGTTGTAAGAGCTCAAGATCATTCTAAGCAAATCCTACTGAGCATTGGGGCTGACACATGAACCGCGTGTTTGGGAATCTGTTACCGAAAGGTCCCAATATAAAGAAAAATAAATATGAAGGCCAAAGCCTCGAGAAATAGCGACAAAAGCTTCTTCATCTAGAAGCAAGTTAACCCAAAGACAACGGAGAAAGAGAAATCGAACTACGTCAAGCATTATTCAAGTAGAAAATTTTACAACTAGCTGTGGAACCAGAAGCGAGTGTTCCAACCCATAACATATTTGACAGCCTAAGATGAGTAAAGAGGAACAGCTCTACTGATCAAATCAAAGTCATTATGAACAAGATAACATCATATTCTAGCTTATCCAGTGAAGAAACTTGAAACTGTATATGCAATAGTGCATCGGGTTCTCAAAGTTGCTAAGAAGAAATGACTGATGAAAAGAAAATGCATGTCCTATCATCATTGAGGCTAGAGTTGCTCCTCCAAAGAAACCTCCTCCTACAACCACGGCAAAATGTCTACTAATTTAAGTCTCGCATGGTGAACATCGATGCATGAAACTTGGACCACATGTCCAAGAATCAGTCATCGAAAGGTCCTAGTAAATAGGTGAGCAAATTTGAAGGCCAAAATCTCGAAGTGAAATTCCCTTACAAATAGACACAACGTGACATCTAGACTGTACTCCCACAAAATCCACTCATCATCCTAAAGTATTTGGAGCTAAAGAAGTCTTGCCACTAAGTTAAGTCATTATATGTTATCTCATAAGATTGCCCTCATCTCGAGGATCAATCTCGAAGTGATGATAAGACCAACGTTGATAGGTCGCTTGACAAGATGGCCAATATTGCTTTCGCAATTTGATATCACATACGTTCCACAGAAAGCAGTGAAGGGACAAGTCTTAGTAGATTTTCTAGTTGCACATCCTAGCTTATGAAGCAGATACCAAATATCACATTAACTCGAGAATAGCAAAGCCGACTGCTTAGCAAAACTAGCTAAAGAAATGACAAGTATGAATGGTGATTATGTCATGATCGGCATATTTACTCAATGCATTCTTGAGCTGATAAAGTATCAATCCACACAAGTAGAGGGGTTACCAAATCTGACTTAGCAGGATGAGACCTAGGTTGCTCCTCACACTCTCCAAAATTAATAAGAAGTTGTACCAAGAAGAGCAAGAATGACATTGCCTCAGAAAAGCAGTGTGAAGCTTTTGTTGTAAAAGTGTCACATGATTGGAGGCAAGCCTTCATCGACTACTTTAAAGAAGGCAAATTACTAAGTAATAAATCACTGGCAGCTCAAATTGAGAAGAGAATGTTACGCTATGCTTTCGTCAACAACACTGTATATCGTAGATCCTTTGAAAAAATATGACTATGATGCCTAGGTGTAGATGAAGCTAGCAAAGTGATGGCTGAAGTTCATGAAGGACTTTGTGGTGCACATTGGTCAGGTCCCAAGATGGCAGTAAAGATTAAAATGATGGGTTATTATTGGACATCTATGGTGAGAGATTGTATTAATCATGCTAAGTGTCATTAGTGTCAAGTATATGGGGATCTCATCCATCAACCTCAAATCCATTACACCCAACAATAGCATCACAGCCATTTGAATGTTGGGAATGCGGATATAATTGGACCAATTGATCCACATCGCCTAGACATCGCTTCATCACGCAGCGGCGATTATTTCTCTAAGTGGTGAAAGCTACCCCATTTAAAGAAGTTACTATTGATCGAGTGATTAACTTCTTTACACATAATGTTATTACATAGATTTGGAGTGCCACGCCGAAAATTTTTGATAATGACCTTCAAAAGTGCAAAGATTTATAAATTCATCGATCGACATAAAATTGATTGGTGATACTCTTTAATATACAATCCAAGAGCAAATGGTTTGATAGAGGCCTTCAACAAGACATTAGTCAAGCTCCTCAAGAAGATTCTCACTAAAAATAAGAGAATGGCATACCAAGCTAGTAGAGGCTCTATGGGCATATCGAACTACCTACAAGATGCCTAAAGAAACTCTATTCATTGGTATTCAAAAGCAAGTAGTTCTTCCGCTTGAAGTTGATTTGCCTTCACTTGGTAGCCATCTAGTACAATCTAACTAAAGATCAAAATGCTCATCTGAGAATGGAGGAACTCAATGCGCTTGATGAAGTTAGATTGCAAGCTCATCAAAATCTAAAAGTCTATCGAGCAAAGATATCCAGAGCTTTTGACCATACGGTGCGGTCTCGAATATTTCAAAAAAGAGAATTGATTCTAGTGCTGAAAAGACCAATTATCCCCAATCGAAAATTTGGTGGCAAATTTGAGCCTAATTGGGAAGGCCTTTTTGTTAATGAAAAAGTATACCAATGAGGGGCATACCAACTCATCGACCTAAAGGGTGAAAGACATATACTACCAATTAATGGCCGATACTTGAAAAAGTACTATACTTGATGACCATGTTCTCGAGGTACAATAGAAATCCCCCTGCAAGACAATGGGCATTTTTTAGTGCATCTATGTAGGTTGACATCGTGCTTCATGCCAAGATCCCTAAATAAACATACTCCATATGAAGAACTTTTCCGTGAAAATTCTCTTGTTACACAGGGGGGCTTTTTTAGATTTTTTATATACACATGAAATCAATGTTGTATGTTAAAATCTCCTTTAGAATATATCAATTCAAATATGGAAGTATTTGTAAATTTTCATCTTGAAAATTCTCCTAAATGTACTTTATAATTTCCCCTACAAAACAGAGGGCACATTTTTTAAGTTTATATCAAGTTTATTTGAGTTGATATCGTGCCATAAGACGATATCCTCAAATATATTCTTATTCAGGTTGACATCGAGCTTTCGTAAAATCCCGAATATATTCATAATTATTTTTTGTTAAGTTGCGAGTCTCATAATAAAAGAATATATTTCTATGCATGAAAAGATAACCCTAAATGTCAATCATTAGCAATTTGCTTGTGTTGAACAATAATTACTAAATCGATATATATATATATATATATATATATATATATATATATATATATATATATATATATATATATATATATATATATATATATATATATATATATATATATATTGAGTATGTGCATTTATCGGCGTGAAATCCAAATTAAAACTGGTTGAATTAATTTAAAATTAATTTAAAATTCCCAAATTACCCTCTGTTCAACCATTCCCTCCCATTTTCAATTTTCTAAAAAAAAAATAATTCAAAAAAAAAAACTGAAAACCACTCCCCCCATTTCCCTCAACTACTCCCTCTCATTCTCCCCCACGCTCTCCTCATTTCGATGACCCTTTTTTTTTCTCTCCGGAATTTCTCCTCTCCCGTGGGAAAACGAAAAGAAAAGCCAAAAAAAGGTAAAAAAATTCTCCTCCTGTTGAAACTTTTCTCGATTTCCGTCCCGCCACCGGCGTCGTCCGACACAAGTCGTGCGTCCCACAGCACGGTCCGCCACTACAGCCCGGCCTGCTTCCCTTCTCGCATTCCAGCAAATTGCCACCATCGCACGTGCATTCCACGTGTCCTGACCCATCGCCGGTGTGTCTCTTATGGCCCAAGCCCGTCGCGACTCCCGTGACACCACAGCCGGTGACCCTTAAGCTCCGGGCTCGTTCCACACGTAGCCTGCGAAGCAACGCAGCCCACCACCGCAGCCCACCGTTCTGCGTGACCCGAACCCACCGATCCTACTGCACCCGCTGGCTCGCCTTAGCCCGAAACCGCAGCCTGCACGGTCCCGCCTCCTTCCCAAGGCCTGCCAGCCTTCAAATAGCCCTTCAAGCACTGTTTTGGCCAGCTCCTTCCCTCCAGCCCAAGGCTGCTCTTCCCTACAGCCCACTAGCCCACTATTAGAGCCCATCTTTTCCTTACAACCCGCAAATCCTTCCATTTTCACTGCGCTGTGAACCGGGGAAGAAAATCGTCGTGGTCTTCCTTTGATTTTCAGCGTCAGCCCGTAATGCTTTAACTCACAAATCGAAGAAAACGTCGTCAAGAATTCTTCCTTTGATTTTTTGGCATCCCACCCCTCGCTTTAAATCCGTTCCGTGGCGTGAACCGAAGAAGAAAATCTTCAGCAGGCGAATTATTCCTTCAATTTTCGACGTCGCGTTCCCCGTAACCCTTCCACTTTTGATTCACCGCATGCGGAAGAACATCGTCGGAATTCTTCCTTTGATTTTTTTCGGACTCCTCGCTCTAGTTGTCCTCTTATTCGCGCAATCGGGAAGAACATCATCAATGAGAATTCTTCTTTTGATTTTCGGCATCACACCCCATACCTTGCATTCCCAATCGCATACCCAACCCCGTTCCTTTTCTACCAGCTGCACAAACTATCGGAACATGTGGGATTTGTTAATGAATGAATATATACATATGCTTGTGTTTCTTAGAGGTTTGAAGAGTCGTTGTGCTCAGACGCACAGGCACGAAAAAAAAAAAAGTTGTAGTGTCACAGACATCACGCTTATACATGGCATACTGAGTAAGCCACTAATTGTTAGATGTCACTCCCCCTAGATGAAATGCTGCCAAAATTTTGTTTAATTTCCAGACTTAGAAAAAAAGGGGGGATGATTATATATTGTATTGTATGTATTCTTTGCAGGTTTGAAGGCCTCATTGAGGCTAACGAGATGAACCGGTGTGTGAAAGACACCACGCTTCAAAACAAGTGAAAGCAAGCTAAAACACGATGCAGCCTGGGGAATGATGCTTGAGGTCTATCAAATATTTTAACTTAGAAAAATGGGAGAATGAAATGGGCTAATTTATTAAAGACTAAGTAGAAAATCAAATTTTAATTTTATAACGCCAAATAAAAAAAAAAGGGGAGCCTTTTAAACAAACCTTGGAAAGAATAGAATATTCATTTAAAATCTAAGTAAAATTTAGAGAGGCTAATATTAAACTCACAAACTCTAATAGCTATTCTCACTTAAAGGGAAGTAATGAGTGAGTTCTCTTTTCTTGTAAATTTCTCAAAATTAGGCAAGCTTTAATTGGAATTTGTGGGGGGGCTAATGCCAAACTCAACAAACTTGCAATAAACTCAAAATCTGAGAATGAATCCAAATTGAGTTTAATAATTTTTATACAAATGTGGAGGTGATTACTATGCTAGCTGATAAGCATGAGTAGCTAACAAATATTGAAATCGATAACTTATCAAAATTGATATAAATTGAGCATAATCAAATTGGGAGAAATGTAAAAAAAACTCAACAAGTAAACTAAGTGTCAGTAGTGTGTTAAACTGCAATCTAAACCAAAATACTTTCTTCGCCACCGGATCTGCAACCTTTTGTACAAGCAGATAGAAAGTGATACTAAATCAAAATCTATAAAAATCATAGGGCCTCCTTTAATCACAAATTAACAAATTTCATCCTAATTATGATTTTCAAGAGTGATAATTTCATTAATTAGATGAAATTAACTATAAATTCTACATGTGCTCGGACATAGAGATTTCAAGTGTAAATTTTAATGTCTAAAAAGGCTACGCAGGATAAAATTGGAATTAAATGAAAATACAAAATCATTTTCATAATTCAAAAAAATATAAACTACCTAAGTTCTTAAATACACCCGCATGTGCCCCGACACTATGTTAAATGCTTAAATTCAATTGTGAGGATCTTTGCTGGGTTGTTTCCCGGTTTAGTCTTAGGACTGGGTCCGGGTTAATAAAACCTAAAATCCTATAATAAGAGTTTTAAATCAGTGAAATATCTGAGAAACTAATTTTGTCAGGTGACAGGAGATCTAATCATCTATTAGCAGTTAAACAGAGCTGACAGAATATAAAACTCTTAAACATATTCTAATCAATCAATTTTAAGCAAAGAATACCGCTAAATAGAATTCTATTATTAAAAGCTCAAATCAAACTAAATCTATCCACCTTCCGTAATTGTTTGTGGGTTGACAAACAAACTCTAGCTCACAAAAGAGACAATGCCAAATAATGTGTTATGTTATGTTCACTCTTAATAAATCTCATGTCGAGGGGCGTGGCGTGTCCTCGGCGTGGCGCTAAGCTCCATAGATAAAGTAGTTACGACCAGAGTCTTCTGATCAGGTAGTTTGGTCAGTCCGACTCCATTATATTACGATCAAGCGTATGCTCCCCAATGGCTCTGCCCTTTGAGTTGTGAATCATAGGGTATACTTGATAGGGCAAATAGCCATATTTTAGCTAAGGTAGACTTAAGATTATCTCCTTAGATAAATAATTAAGCTATAAACACCCACATGTGCCCCGACACTATGCTGAATCCCTAAATTCAAGGGTGGGATGTTGCGGGTTGTTTCGGTTTAGTCTTAAAACTGGATCCGGGTTAACAAAACCTAAAATTATATAATAAGAGTTTCAAATCAATGGAATATCTAAGAAATTGATTATATCATATGATAGTAGATCTAATCCTCTATTAACAACTAAACAGAGTTGACAGGATCTAAAACTCTTAAATATATTCTAATTAATCAATTTTTAAGTAGCAATCTAAAAGCGCTTAATTCTATCATTAAAACTTAAAGCAAAACTCAATCTATCCACCTTCCGACTATTTATCGGGGTGACAAATTAAGAAAATTATAGCTCACAAAAGAGTCAATGTCAAATCAAGTGTTATGCTATGTTCACTCTCAATCAATTTCTCGTTAGTAAGGACGTGGCTCGTGTCTCGAACTACGTGGCGGCGGTCTCCAGATGAAGCAGTTATAATCATAGTCCTTTGATCGGGTGGTTTGGCCAGTCCGGCTCCATTATATTATGATCACGACCGTAGCCTGTATGCTCCCCAATGGCTCTTCCCTTTGAGTTGTGAATCATAGGGTATACTTGATATGGAAAATAGCCCTTTGTTAGCTAAGGTGCAGTTAAGATTGTCTCCTTAGACAAACACCACCCATGTGTTGCTGATGAGGATCCTTGGGTCGAATTATTCCTCTTTAAGTAGGTAGGGATGGCAGCTACCCGGGATCATAGAACCATGGGATCTAGATCGGGTACGTCATCATTCCCCCAACCATCCGGTTTAAGCTATAATGATGAATTTCATATCTTAAATCCTAAAACTCCATATGCTGCTACTATACGCTACGCATTCAGCGACCTAATGACTAGCCTTAATCGAAAGTTCTCTCTCACTTATTGAGAGGGGTAATTAACTATAGGGGCTTGCGCCTATAGGAAACCTAGAACTATATCTAAAGTCCTCATTAAATGAGGACAAAATCTCTGGGTAGTGTCTTATCTACTATCTCATCTGCCTTCTAAAAATTACACTGACACCTTTAAACCACTCTTTTCATCGAAGAGGTCGGTGGCGAATTTTTGGAGCCCACAAGTACTTTAAATTATGAACAAGTTTATTGTGATATGCTTAGTGTGTTGCAAAAGTACTTTCATTTGATTTGTTAGTTTTTACTCCACCATCATTCTCCATTGAGATTTGAGTATAATTACCTACGGATTCGCTACTGTTTATCTTGAAATATGCACTTCTCTTTATTTGGTTTATTGCTGGTGTGACTATGAGAATGATAAATCTTCTTTTTTTTTTTCATTATGAATCCTTGATTTGACTCAAATTTATTTTGGATGATTCAAGTGAATGGATCGTGAGAGGATTATCATTTCCTTTTAGCTGTAAACCATAGGTTGAGTATATATAGTTCTCACCCTAATGAAGTAATCCTCTCATATATCTTTCTCTGTTTCTCTCTGGCAGCTTCTGTTGCAAGGAACAAATTGTTGTATTTCTTTCTCCTCCCTCTCTCTATCTCTCTCTTTCTCTTCTTGGAGACCTTTCATCTTTTGTTTTGAGGGGAGGGAGGGCGGGCATGACTCAACTACATGCTCTACTCAGCCATGCTTAGAGAAGAAAACTGATGGCAAATAACGAGTGAGAAAATTGAAGATTTTGCTTGTCCTCTTTAATTTTCTTTCTTCTTCATGCAGAAAAGCTCTCAACTATATTCCCAGAGAGGATTTTCAGATCCCAGGGAGTGATAAAGCTTTCAACTTTGAGCTGTTTTTGTTTGGATTGCTTCCACTGAATGGATGGTATTGAAGGTTATCGTATTTGAAAATTATTTTGTTCGCTTTCTTTGTGCTATTTTATTTTTTTTTCTGTTTTTTTTATTATTATAATAATTATGTGTTGTATTTAACACCGGCTAATGAGTTCTTCTGTACCATTTTTGCTTGTAAATGGCCTTGTATGGGCCTACATTCACATGCTTCAATAAGGCCGATTAGCGTTGTCCTCTTCTTTTTTAATGTTTTAGATAATATGGCATATTTTCAGATTTTTTTTCATAAGGTGTTTGTAAGAACTGTAGCAAATCTATAAGTAATTACCAAAAGTGATCAATACGAAAGTTGTAGAGAAGTTTGTTAGCTTTCCAACGATGACATTTCATCCAATTCGGATAAAGAAGTGAGATATAAGCTAAAAGCCATGAGAACATATTTTTTCTGAATTTCAGATTTTTTTCATACGGTGTTTGTAAGAACTGTAAAGAATCCATAGTTAATTACCAAAAGTGATCAACATGAAAGTTGTAGAGATGTTCATTAGCTTTCCAACGATGCCTATTTCATCTAATTCGGATAAGAAACAAGTGAGATATATGTGGAAAACCGGCGCAGGACATATTTTTTCTGAATTTCAGATTTTTTTCATACGGTGTTTGTGAGAACTGTAGTGAAGCCATTGGTAATTATCATAAGTTATCCACATGAAAGTTATAGAGAAGTTTGTTAGCTTTCCAATGATGCTTATTTCATCTAATTCGGATAAGAAACGAGTGAGATATGTGCAAAAAACCGGCTCAGAGTATTTTTTTCTGAATTTCAGATTTTTTTTTACATATGGTGTTTAGAACTGAAGTGAATTAGTAGGTAATTTTCAAAGTAATCAACATGAAAGTTGTAGAGAAATTCTTTAGCTTTCTAACGATGCCTATTTCATCCAATTTGGTCAGGGAATGAATGAGATATGTGCAAAATAGGTCTATCATCGTGCACTCATTTCAAACTCGTGTCTCTCTCGACATCTATTTCCAAATTGTAGAGGGGCACTCGGTTGAAACGCTAGAGAGCAAGAAAATACACCAACACATTCTTTGGAGCAAAGCCCATGTCCATCATCTTCTTCTCGAAACTATCTTTAATGTACTTATCATGCAACAAAATTGAGGTAGCTTTCTTCATTTTGATGAAATTCTTAAGCCAAGCATTTTTCTATGTAATGCAATGATCAGGCTTATGCTTGGATGGGACCCTTTGATCAAGCAATAGATCTATATTACCATTTGATTAGTTCGCATAAAACCAAACAAGTACACTTTTACATTTGTTATTCGGCCGGCTGTTCTACCCTCCTAGCATTAGAGGAAGGTGCAAATATTCATAATCATGCAAAGAGAATGGGCTTGGATTGTGATGCATACATTTCAACTTCTTTGATTGACATGTACATGAAATGTGGACGAGTGGATGATGCTCATCTCTTTTTTTTGTCTAATTCGTCAAAAAACTTTTCTGTTGCATGATATTCATGTTTTATAGTTTATGTGAGCACTAGGTTGTGCATAATTTGGATAGTCAAAAGACAAAATGATAGTTCTTGTCGATTCAATTTGGTTTGGCTAAGAATTGGTTTGATAAGGGTCCGTTTCCTTGGTTACCTTGGTTATTCATTTATCAGTATCGATGTAGTTTAGCCCATTTTCAATTGGTACTGGCCATTAATTGACTGAAAAAAAAAAGCAAACCTTTAAATTGTTGAAGAACACCTTTATTTTGCACTTGCAGATGTCCTAATCTCATTTCAGACTTCTCACTTTGCAGCCAATTAATGCAGGGTCCACCATCCATTATCAATTGGTTCATAGACTAGATGCAGCTCTATCTTTGCCTCCTTCACTTCAAAATTGTGACAAATGAATGAAACTTCTCTTTTTCAAGAGTGTGTCATGAACTATTTTTGGCATAAATATTTGATCTTTGGTTATTGTTTTTAACTGTGTTACTCTTGTAGGCCATGAATCTTCTCTCGTGATGAATTAATTGATTTATCTACTAGTTCTTTGTAAAATCCTTGTTGATTGCTTTTATTGACTTGTTTGTGGAAGGAGACTCTCCTACTATGTTCCAAAGCAAGGTAAGCTACTATTCATTTTTTTAGAGGTAGGTGATTCCAATTCTTTAACCCATGTAATGGAAATGTCATTATTAGGAGACATGTTTAGGGATTTAAAAATAAAATAAAATTGAAGATAAACTATTTTTCACTTTTACAGGGACCATGTGATTTAATTTGATGCACATGGAAGGAATTTGGCAAGCCAGATGCCATTCATGCTGATATTTTTATGCTTCTTTCAAGCTATGATGAGTACAAATCTCCTCAATCCTAGGCACTTGTTTAGGCATTTGTTGAAGTTTTCAATTGTTTTGAGTTGGCTCTTTCTTAAAGTGTTTGAAGTCTATCTATGGTTACATAGTGCTTTATGATTTCAACATAAAATCTTGATTGTAATGCATACATTTTTGTCTTTTAATCATAAATTCTGATATTTAATGCAAACAAACTATTTGTTGTTAAAGAATGTGGTCATTACATTAATAACCATTTGCTGTTAAAGCTACTACTTGTTTTACCTTGAAATTAATGTAGTATCATACTTAGTATATAGGCCATTTAGTTTCTTCATTGTCCAAGGACTTGCGGACCTTTACCATGATTATCTACTCATGTGATAAAGTACTTCTATGGATTATCAACTCAACTACATGAAGCATGTAGGCCTCCTTTGATTCTTGATATGGCATTTAAAATCCGCTAGTAAGTATGAATCTTGATGTCAAAAGCAAGTTGATCCTAAGTTGAAACTAGCCAAGATCAAGCATTTAAAATATCATTGGAAACTTTGAGATATTAGTTAAATCCCTAAATAGCTCTTAAACATGGAGTGTTTATAGTAAAATCGAGCGTCTCGATGAGCCGGATCTAACAAGCCCAAGATCTCATAATTCTGATTTCATTTGAGCATTCAAATACTTAAAATACATCAAGTGATCAAAAGAATCATTTTTAGCCATCTGATGGAGTGGAGTTCAGTTTTGCATGTATTTACAGAAACGTCACTCCTCCAATCTATAAATAGCCCCTCATTCTTCATATCTGGGGGGCCAAGCTAAAGAAATGAGAGAGCTCTAAAGTTTCAAAATCCTCCAAGCATAATGGGTGCCACGACTTCGATGGTGACCACCCGTCGCCCACCACGGCCGCCACGTCGGTATATATTGGTCATCACCGTCGCCGATCACCACCACGCTCGGTCGGTCACCATCGCCGGTTCGCCGCGCCATCGCTGCCATCTCCCGGTCACCACCATCCTCGCCGGTCATCCCGGACTACCAAAGCTGATCATTCGCGCCGATTCGCTGCCGACCCGCCGTCGTCGTTGGCCACCACCATCAATCTTCGTCATCACCGTCGTAGATCACCGCCGCCGACCACTGTCGCCGGCCATCGTCACCGGGCATAACCGTCGACCACCCTCGCCGGTCACCATCACGATGACCTTCATTGTCAGTCGCTGACCCCCGCTATTCACCATCATCTACTAGCAATTGTTACAACCTGAACGTGACTATATAGCTATTGTTGTCTGATTCTGGGATTCTCATTGTCAGCCATTCTCATATACAATTCTATAATCCCGTATCAGAAAACTTTGTACTCCAAACAGTAGTGGAAGATTTTTTATTAGGCCGTGATTTTCCCTCTTTTTGAGGTTTTTTCACGTAAAAATTCTGGAGTTTTATTATTAATTCTTCAAACATCTATGTGTGTGCTAGACTCAGCAACAAAGCTAAGGCGTAAACTTTTACTCTATCTGGGGTTCTCTAGCATAGCAGTTTGACACACCGTCGTGGAAAGCGATTCCCATTATTTCATCTTGCATGACCAAGCTCCCAACAAGATCAAAACCACCATCGAGGTGGAGCATTTCAAGCTTGTAAGGAGCGCAAGCAAAGAATGAAGATTCATCAAACTTCGTTCCTTCAAATTTTGTCAGAAACTGGGGGGCAACTCTTAATCTCAGAAGATCACCCATGTTAATATGTTAAGCATCGAATCGATTACAATCCCAAGAAATAAGTCAAATTTTGAGAATATTTCAACATTGACAAGAGATATAGCTTTGTAAATTATGATTTTCATACTCATGGAAAAACAAAACCAAGGTTAAGGAGTAACTTTGGCTAAAACCATAAATGGATGTTTTGATTTGACCTCTTCCACCAAACGACATCGAGCAAAGACTCTGACAAACAATCTCGGATAGATCAAAACTCAGCACCTACTCCACACAGGTAAGAAGTCAAATAACACTTTGGCTAATACCTAGGATAGGTCAAAAGGTCCTTGGTGGACTTCCCATGACCTCTTCCATACAGGTTAACGTCATTGAGTAACACTCTAACAAACAACCTCGGATAAGTCAAAAATCCTCAGCGGATTCAATTCGGCCCCTTCCATACAGGTTAACGTCATCGGGTCAACCTCAGATAGGTCAAAAATCCTCAGCGGATTCAATTCAACCTCTTCCATACAAGCTAAGGCATAAACTTTTACTCTACCGCAACTGGTTCTCTAGCACGCAACAGTTTGACACCGTCTGTGGAAAACTGATTCCCATTATTTCATCTTGCATGACGACCAAGCTCCCCAACAAGATCAAAACCACCATCGAGGTGGAGTATTTCAAGCTTGTAAGGAGCGCAAGCGAAGAATGAAGATTCATCAAACTTCATTCCTTCAAATTTTGTCAGAAATTGGGGGGCAACTCTTAATCTCAGAAGATCACCCATGTTAATATGTTAAGCATCTAATCGATTACAATCCCAAGAAATAAGTCAAATTTTGAGAATATTTTAACATTGAGAAGAGATATAGCTTTGTAAATTATGATTTTCCAATCATACTCATGGAAAAAAACAAACCAAGGTTAAGGAGAAACTTTGGCTAAAACCATAAGCAGATGTTTTGATTTGACCTCTTCCACAGTTAACGTCATCGAGCAAAGACTCGACAAACAACCTGGATAGATCAAAACTCGGACCTACTCACGTAAGAAGTCAAATAACACTTTGGCTAATACCTGGGATAGGTCAAAAGGTCCTTGGTGGACTTCCCACCTCTTCCATCGCGTTATTGAGTAACACTGACAAACAACCTCGGATAGGTCAAAAATCCTCAGTGGATTCAATTCGACCTCTTCCATACAGGTTAACGTCATCGGGTAACACTCTGACAAACAACCTCGGATAGGTCAAAAATCCTCAGCGGATTCAATTCAACCTCTTCCATACAAGTTAACGTCATCGGGTAACACTCTGACAAACAATCTCGGATAGGTCAAAATCTCAATTGATTCAATCTTATCCATAGCGTCATCGGGTAACACTGATAAAACCTCGGATAGGTCAAAATCCTCGGATTGACCTCTTCCACAGTTAACGTCGCCGGCGACTCGACAAACAACCTCAGATAGGTCAAAACATCGCACCTACTCCATATAGGTTAACGTCATCGGGTAACACTCTGACAAACAACCTCGGATAGGTCAAAAATCTCCAGCAGATTCGATTCGACCCCTTCCATACAGGTTAACGTCATCAAGTAACACTTTGATAAACAACCTCGGATGGGTCAAAAATCCTCAACGGATTCAATTAGACCTCTTCTATACAGGTTAACGTCATCAAGTCACACTCTGACAAACAACCTTGTATAGGTCATAAATCTTTAGCGGATTCAATTCAACCTCTTCCATACATGTTAACGTCACCGAGTCACACTCTGACAAACAACCTCGGATAGGTCATAAATCATCAGCAGATTCAATTCAACCTCTTCCATACAGGTTAACGTCATCGAGTCACACTCTGACAAACAACCTCGGATAGGTCATAAATCTTCAGCGGATTCAATTCAACATCTTACATGCAGGTTAATGTCATCAAGTAACACTCTGACAAACAACCTCGGATAGGTCAAAAATCCTTAGCGGATTCAATTTGACCTCTTCCATACAGGTTAACGTCATCGGGTAACACTCTGACAAACAACCTCGGATAGGTCAAAAATTCTCATCCGATCCAATTCAACATCTTCCATACAGGTTAACGTTATCGAGTATCGCTCTGACAAACAATCTCGGATAGGTCAAAAATCCTCAACGGATTCAATTCGACCTCTTCCATACAGGTTAACGTCATCGGGTAACACTCTAACAAACAACCTCGGATGGGTCAAAAATTCTCAGCGGATTCAATTCGACCTCTTCTATGCAGGTTAATGTCATCAAGTAACACTTTGACAAACAACCTCGGATGGGTCAAAAATCCCAGCGGATTCGATTCTATCCCTCACATGCAAGTTAACGGCATCAGTTATCAACTGTTGAACCATCCATTGAAGTTTCAAAAAATCCAATTTCCTACAAGAAGTAGGAACTACGGACCATCGCCTGTTGCCGCCACCCCTGCCTCAACCGCCGCCGCCATCACGGACATCCCGTCGCGGTCACCATCGTCACCACCGCCGACTACCATCGCCCGATCACTTCGCGACCATGTGTCCATCTCGCCGGTCACCATCGTCGTTGGTCATCCCGCGATTATCGATGCCGTCATGCCGTCGACTACCATCGCCCGTTGTCTCACCACCCATTGGCCGCCAACCACGCGCAAGCGGCGCCATCGACCACCGCCGGTCATTACCGTCGGTCATCATCGTCGCCGATCATCACCTCCAAACCTGGTCGGTCCGACGAGGCCAGTTGACGCATCTTTCGAGGAAAAACTGGAGCCACGCCGTATGTACCACGGGCCTTGATCGCCTCCAAACCCGGTCGGTCTGACGAGCTAGTTGATGCCTCTTTCGAGGGAAAATTGGAGCCACGACGTATGTACCGTGGGCCTTGATCGCCTCTAAACCCGGTCGATCTTACGAGGCCGGTTGATGCCTCTTTCGAGAGATGTACCGTGGGCCTTCATCGCCTCCAAACCCGGTCGATCCTACTAGGCCAGTTGACCCCTCTTTCGAGGGAAAACTAGAGCCACGACGTATGTACCACGGGCCATGATCACCTCCAAACCCGGTCGGTCGGATAAGACCAGTTGACTCCTCTTTCGAGGGAAAACCCGACGTATGCACAGTGGGCCTTGATCGCATCCAAACCGGTCGGTCACGGCGAGGCGGTTACGCCTCTTTGAGGGAAAATCGAACCCGCGATGTACCGGGCGCGATTGCCTCCAAACCGGTCGGTCCGGAGGCGTTGATGCCTCTTTCGAGGAAAACGGAACCACGGCGTATGTATGGACTTGATCGCCTCCGAACGACCTTCTCCTAAGAAGAAGAGGAACACTCCACCATATGAGGAGTGTGTCTTCTCCCTTGGCCCTTGGGGGGTTTTTATAGACCCCCCATAGGAAAAAAAGGTAAAAAATCGGCGAAAACCATCGAAAATCGCTCATTGGCATGCGTTTGTGCGTGGGCATCGTGAGACGGCCTTCGTTCGCCTGCGCTCCGTGCGCCCGTCGCAGCGTTCTATCCGCTGCCCTGCGCTTCGGCTCGCCGCCCCACGGCGACCTGACAGGATACGCCTGACCACGTCGTTCCGTGACGGACGCGAACCAGCCGCCTGACCGTACTGTTCCTCTTCGCGGTGACCCGTGACCCACGCATCTGGGATCGAGCCAGCGTTCCCATGACCGCCCGCTGACCATTGGCGTCAGCTGGCAGCGGTTCTCCGTTCGCCATCCAGCTTCGCCCGCAGCGCATGAATGGCAGTAAGTGCCCGGATGGGTCCATAACCAAAAGCGTGCTTGTACACATACGCCACGCACCCGCATCGCCATCCGCGTAAGTGCCGGATGGGTCCATAACCTCAAAACCTTGCATCCGCAGCGTGCAGACACATATCGCTACACCGCTTCCATGATCATAATCTTGTGCTCCCATGAAGATTTATTCTCTCAGAATGTATGGTTATTGGACCCGCAAATTTCTTTGAAGAATTTGTTATTTTCAAGTATTTGGCGTATATATTTTTGGATGATTGCGATAATATCATCCAAAAATAGGGGCCGACTGATATGTCACTTAAAATACTACTAAGTCGACGAATCTTGATGTCAAAAGAAAGTTGAAACTAGTCGAGATCAAGCACTAAAAATATCATTGGAAACTTTGGGATATCAGTTAAATCCCTAAATAGTTCTTAAACATGGAGTGTTTATAGTCAAATTGAGCATCTCGATGAGCCGGATCAAACAAGCTCAAGATCTCATAATTCTGACTTCATTTGAGCATTCAAATACTTAAAATACATTAAGTGATCAAAGGAATCATTTTTAGCCGTCCGATGGAGTGGAGTGGTTCGGGTTTTGCATGTATTTACAGAAACGTCACTCCTCCAATCTATAAATAGCCCCTCATTCTTCATATGAGGGGAGCCAAGCTAAAGAGATGAGAGAGCTCTAAAGCTTGAAAATCTTCCAAGCATAATCGTACCACCACTAGACGGTCGTCGACCACCCCCGTCGGACGCCAACCACCGCCGTAGGCCGCCACCGTCAGCCACCACCGCCAGTCATTACCGCCGGTCATCACGTGCTGCCGTCACCGTCGACTACCGTGCGTCGGTCCGCCGTGACTACCGCAGTTCTGCTGCGGATCATCGCGCCGGCCATCTCCGTGATCACCACCATCCTGCCGGTCATCCCCGCAGACTGATGCGCATGCCGACTTACGATGCTGTTCTGCCGCTGCCACCCGCTGCCCGCCGTTGTTACCGATCAATCTTTCGTCAATCGCCGTCGTTGGTTATCCCATGAGACCACCATCGTCGGTGCCGCGCTACCGTCATCGATCACGGCGCGTCCGACCACCGTCGTCGAGCATTGCGTCGACCACCGTCGTCGATCACCGCCGCCGACCAGCGTGCCATCGTTGTTGGGCATTGTCGTGACCACCCTGCTATCGATCCGACGACCTTCATCGTCACGACCGCTTTTACCACCATCTACTAGCAATTGTTACAACTTGAACGTGATTATATAGCTGTTGTTGTCTGATTCTGGGATTCTCATTGTCAGCCCTTCTCATATACAATTCTGTAATCCCGTATCGAGAAAACTTTGTACTACAAAACAGATACATAGTGGAAGATTTTTACTGGGCTAAGCCACATGATTTTTTCCCTCTTTTTGAGGTTTTTTCACGTAAAAATTTTGGAGTTTTATTATTAATTCTTCAAATATCTGTGTGTGTGTTGGACTCCGCAACAAAGCTAAGGCGTAAACTTTTACTCTACATACTGTTCTCTACGCAACAATTCTCATTTTTTTAAAATTTTTTTTTTTTCATATGCTGGAATCTGAGATGCGATCATATTGTGATATCAGCAATCTTTATATAAATGCAATGTTCTTTACAATAGCATTCATTCCGTTTTGCTCTTTTCATAATTAGTGGCGTGCTAAATCATTATTTATGCAGCCGGTGTTATTTCTTTCATTCCTAAGGCAGGTTAGGTTTTAGAGGTCTCTTATAGGTGACATATCATCACATTTGAATGAATAAATATCATATGGTTATTGATTTTGTTAATGTTTATCATCTATCTTACAAATGCAATTGTTTCATATGTCAGGACATCGCAACATATTTTATTGGTATTGTTAATTCTTCTCACAGTTATGCTATAGGAGGAACATCTGTTAGTGAGTTTTGGTAAAAACACTAACTTTGTATTCTGTGTTTTATTTATTTGTTTATTTTTTTGCTTAGCAAATGATGCTAGTTTTTTCATCGATTTTCATTGTGATGACCTTCATTCTCTCTTTTTATTCTTTCCTTCTTAGTTAAATTTCATTGTTGTCTGCATCTTCGATTTTATAATTAGTTCATTACTTTCAACTATATTCAGGTCTGATCCCAAACGTTTTGCAGATAGTCTCAGCATAGAGAATGAAGAATCTTGCCCCACTTATAGCATGCTTAACGTTCTTTCATAATGCTTCTAATTCTCTCTTTTTGCAATAAAATTGTTCAGAATATTCACTATTGTTAAGGATTCAAATGTAAATCTCATTTTTTTTGTTTTGAAAGAGTTTAGCATGTTTCATCAAATTTAGAGCATTGACTTAAGTAGATAATTGTCTTACAATAGCTTTCAGTCCATTTTCCCTATTCAAATACAGATCTTCTTCTTCATTGTGTTGATGGCATCCCCCTGTTTTGTTCAGATTGCTTGAAATTTATTTTCTGCTAATTAATTAATAGTGTTTGTACTTATCAATGACTAATTACTTTATTAAAATTCAAATTAATACTTAATTAGCTTAGCATTGTAGTAATTATTATTTGATGCACTTAGAAATATTAAAATAAATAAATCAGTTTAAATTATCCTTAACAATTATTATTTAAATTTAGATTCAAGAAAAATTTGTATACGTAATACCTAATTCTTATGCATTTATATATCTAAAATTTTTGAAAATATAACATTTTTTTATATATGAAAAGTTGTATTTTATTAAAAAAATAATGATATTATTTTTTATAATATTAAAGATTTGAGTATTATTTATATAAATATTTAAAATTTCATGTATTTTTTACATATAACCAAATAATTGTAAAATATTAATTCATTTGTATTATTTCTGTGCATTCCATAAATTAGATGGAATGTAACTAGTTATGGGGCAGATTTAAAATAACAATTTGCACAAAAAAATGAGAATTTTATTTCAACAAATTCTTATTACTAATTATATTTTTTGTATTGATTTTATGTCATAATTTTTTTATAAACTTTTTATATTATAACCATTTTTATAATAAATAATATTTATATTTATATATTTATATTATAAAATTTTAGTTTTTAAAAAAATATTTAATATTCGTATTTTGATTTATGTCTAGAATTAGTCTATCAAAATTTTTGTGAGAGCTATTTATTGATATATTTTTATTATTTCTATATGAAATAAAATAAAATTGGCATAAATAGTATATATATATATATATATATATATATATATATATATATATATATATATATATATATATATATATATATATATATATAATTTTAAGTAGTTACTGAAATTTGATGCTTAAGATGCCCACTCTAAAAAAAGAGATTCATAAATTTGGTAATCTTATGAATAGAGCTTGATTAGAATTTTTTATAGACAGCTTGAATCGAGCTTGGGGCAAGGTCAAATAGGATGTTGATAAATGAATTTGAGCTCCAACGAGTACCTATATATCTCATCTCTACTTATTGTAACCTTAATCATCGCTCAATGGAGAAGAGGTTCGGCATATTAGATGATTTTGAAAAGTGGAATGATAAGTATAATATACATATATTTTATTTATTTATTTATTTATGATAAGATTATGATAGTTGATCATGTTTATTGCATTGTGAATGTTACGGAAAAATAAAGATATATATATATATATATATATATATATATATATATATATATATATATATATATATATATATATATATATATATATATATATATATATATATAACGTTACATTATAACGTTATAATAACGTTATTCTAAATGTTATTATAATAAAAATATTAATTAATTATGTAACTTATAATATAAAGTAAATAAATATAAATTAATTAATTTATAATTTAAAATAACAGCTAATAATAGCTATAAATCATAATTAGGTGATTTAATATTTAGCTCTCATCTTTCATCTATAAATAGATGATAATATGAGCTTGAATGGGATGATAAAATTTGAATATTTCCCTCTTCTTTTCTCCATTCACATATTTTCTTGTCATTCTCTTCATTTCATTTTGGGCAACAAGAGACACGTGATTAGTTTGAAGTTTTATCGATCAATCGTGGTGCACGTGCGATCAAGGCAAGGGGACGGGTTGTATCTCACGAATAGAAAAGAGAGCCGCAAATTGGTGTACTCAAGGCTTGATCTATTCTAAGGATAGTGTCATCGGCGCTCCATCTCGTATTTGAGCTCATTACTTTTTATTTTTATTTGCTTAGTTGTGTTAAACTTATTTCTTAATTGCTAATTTATTTCTATGGTTCAAACAATCTTAGAGTAGATCAAAATATTTTTTGTTTTAATTATTTTCACTAATTAAAAAATATGTCTATATAAATATCGTGTTGTCATGATGTTAAAGAAAAATTTATAGGAACACACTTTAAAAGATGGCAAAAAAAACTATATATTAGTTGACATGTTTAGGATTAATTTCGTAATATATAATCCTCCTTCATCCGAACCTAATTCGGAAAGGGAAAATAACTCTTCTTTCGATGAAGAGTTAGGAAAAGGAAAAACTCCACGAGAGATTGATTTTCTTTATCTTGGATGCATTTTTAGTGTTTTTTTTATCCATTTTATGACATATTTTTGTACATCAACATCTTCTTTTCGACTTTGGAAAGCACTTGAATCAAAATATGGAAATGAAGATGTGAATCTACAAAAATATTCGGTAGAATCATTCAATGAATTTAAAATGAGTGATTCACGCACCGTATGAGATCAAGTAAATGAAATTCAAGATATTATTCATGATCTAAAAGAATATGGCATAAGCATGACAGAAGATTTATAGTTGCATCGATAATAGGAAAATTTCTATAATCATGGAGTTAATTTGTACGAACACTTAGGCATAATAGAAATAAAATGTCTCTTGCCGATCTTATTCTTGCACTTAGAATAGAATAAAAGTAAAAATAAAAATAAAAAGATAAAACTCTCACTAAAATTGAATCTCAAACATATGTCAATCTAACGGAAAAGAGTAATTTTAAACAAAATAAATTAATTAAACCATTTAATAAAAAGTTTAAGAAACAAATTGTACACAAATCTAGCAATAAAAATAAAAAATATAATGAGATTAAATGTTGGATATGCGGAGAACCCAACCATCTCTTGCAAAGGCTTGTTATTATCGAAAGATAAGACATCCAAAGAAAATAACAAGACCTTTGAGCAAAATTGATCTCAACCATAAATTAATATGATCACTTCTAATGCCAATGATTCTCTTCCTTTGAGGTATGTTAGTCCATCATTTGAAATTGATTTTTCATATTATTCTACCGATTGATGGATAGATACAGGGGCAACTATACATGTAAGTTTTGATAAATCTTAGTTTTCTTTCTACCAGGATAGGAAGTGTAAGCATGGGCAATGGAGCATAGCTAGTGTGGTTGGACAAGGAGAAGTTGATCTAAAATTGATATCAGAAAAATATTTAAAATTATATTGCTTTGTATGTAACAAATATTATGAGAAATTTAATTAGTTATTCACTACTTGTTCAACATAGTTATCATCTTTTTTAGTCAAATATGATCATTATAACCAAAAGTGGATCATTTGTGGGCAGGATATTTATGTAATGATTTATTTAAATTAAATTTATCATTTTCTAGCAATAAAATGTTTTGCTTAAATCCTTATATTTCATTAATTATTACTTCTAACATTTGGCATGCAAGATTAAGACGCGTAAACTACAAAATAATTAAAAGAATGATGTATATGAATTTAATATCTAAAAATGATATAAATAAAGACGTGAAATATGAAATCTGCTCTCAAGCAAAACAAACTAAAAAATCTTTTAAATTTATTTAAGTAAAATGATTTATTAGATCTTATTCATGGTGTTGTTTGTGATTTAAATGGTAATTTAACTAGAGGACATAAAGGATATTTTATTACCTTTATTGATGCTTTTTTAAAATTTTGTTATGTTTATTTAATCAAAACTAAAGATGAAGTTTTTAATATATTTAAGAAATATAAAATAGAAGTAGAAAATTAATTAAATAAGAAAATTAAAATTTTAAGATTTGATAGAGGTGGGGAATATATTTCACTTTTATTTGATAAATTTTGTGAAGAAAATGATATTATACATCAAGCTAATCCTCTATATTCTCCATACTCAAATAGAGTAGCAGAATGAAAAGTAAAACATTAATTAATATGGTAAATGCAATGCTAATTTCATCAAATTTATCGAATAATTTATGGGTAGCTTTATTAACGCTTATTTTAATTTTAAATCGGTTCTTACAAAATTCTAATAAAACACCTTATGAATTTTAAAAAAATAGAAAACCCAATTTGAAGTATTTAAAAATTTGGGGTTGTTTATCTAAAATATCTATTCCAGAATATAAAAAGAGAAAATTATGATCTAAAACTATAGGTTGTGTATTTATTAGATATTCTCTTAATAGTCCTACTTATAGATTTCTTATCATTAACTCCGATATTAGTGATATTTCTATTATTACAATTATGAAATCTAGAGATGCTATATTTTTTAAGATATATTTATTAGAAAAATAAGATTACAAAATCTATTAATCAAAAAGAATCTTCAATAGAAAATTCTATAATAAATAATGATGACACAATTTTAACTAATAAAAAAGAGAAAAATATTAGAAAAAGTAAAAGAACTAGAAAAGAAAAATTTAGGTGATGATTTTTATTCTCTTTAACTAAAATATTTATTTTAGAAAATGATCCTACTACTTTTGATGAAGCTATGAATTCTATAGATACACCATTTTGGAAAGAAGCTATTAATAATGAAATAGATTTTATCATATCAAATAAGACTTAAGTACTTTGTGAATTACCTCTAGATTGTAAAATTATTGGAAGTAAATGGATATTCAAAAAGAAATTAAAATCATATGAATTTATAGATAAATATAAAACAAGATTAGTAGCCAAAAGATATACACAAAAGATGGTGTTGACTATTTTGATATTTATTCTTCAATTGCTAGAATTTTCTATAATTCATTTGCTTTTAGCTTTATCTTCAGCATATAATCTAGTTATACATCAAATGGATGTAAAAACTGTATTAAAATGGAACAAATTTATATGGATCAACCTGAAGATTTTATAGTAAAAGATCAAGAAAATAAAATTTGTAAATTAGTAAAATATTTATATGGATTAAAGAAAGCTCCTAAATAATGGCATGAAAAGTTTGATAAAGTAATATTAACATATGGATTTTTGATTAGTGAGTCTGATAAATGTATTTATATTAAAGTTGTTGATAATGATTATATTATTTTATGTCTTTATGTTGATGATAGTTTAATTTTTGATACAAATCTTAATATTATAAATAATATTAAAGAGTTTTTATCAACTCAATTTGATATGAAAGATTTAAGTGAAGCAAATGTAATACTAGGTATAAAGATTTATAAAATGCAAATAACATTCTATTACTCAATCATATATTCAAAA